>CM040792.1:56934335-57096835 GCA_022829025.1 Squalius cephalus | reverse complement strand
CCACAGGCTTTATTTTACACATAAATCAGAAAACTCCATTATAAAACCCCATAGGAAAATCTCGAAGGAAACAGCAGCGAATTAGACTTTCAGGTTCAGTCATATCTGAACAACTCTATTCATACTCGAAGACAGAGGAAAAAAGTACAATGAAGACTCATAACAGGTAGACTCATCATCAGGTATTTTCATAAGAATAAAGTATTTAGCTAATTCCAGCTATATTGCTAATCGAAATAGCCTTTATCACAGTAGAATACTACAAAATAATGTTGTATGAGTAACTATTATTAGCATTTTAGTCTCCTCTAAACAAAATCACATGGCATAGTCTAAAAAAGTTTTAGAGTAATCCTCAGATTTGAAATAAAACATGATCAGAACAACATTAAGCTAGTTATTTTATTTTATCATATTTTATCTCATGAATATTCTTGTTGGAACCAAAAACACAGCAAAGTGTAAAAACAGAACTCCAAATTTGAACAGAAGCTTTATTTTTTCTTCAAATGTTGTTTTATATTTTATTATGTGTGTTATTCTTAATAAGGAAAAGAAATTAAACATGGAAATATTTAAGCTGTTATTTTAGTAGTTTCTTAATCCCAAATATGCTTGAACTTTAAAGAACAGTGAATGAACAAAGCCGTAGAGCCAGCAGCAAAGAAACTCAGGAAAATTAATGAAAAATTGATTTAAGAATTGTGCATGACTTGTGTTAAGCTTGGCCGCTCTCTGTGAATTGTGGCCCGATTGTGGCCATGCTTTTAAAAAATTCTACATCCGCCACTGCAAGGAGTGAAGTGTAATATTGTATTTTTCTGATGAATCAAAGGGCGACACTAAATTTACAGTATTAGAGTGAACCCTTGGTATTTCTAGTTGATATGATCCTAGTGATCCAAGTGATCTGTTGGGTTTATATTCAGTGAGCATATCTGCAATGTATTGAGGTCCTAGGCCATTGAATGATTTATATACCAGTAATAATACTTTAAAATCAATCCTAAATGTAACTGGGAGCCAGTGTAAAGACCTGAGGACTGGTGTGATATGTTCATATTTTCTGGTTCTGCTCAGAATCCTGGCGGCAGCGTTCTGTATGAGCTGCAATTGTCTTATGGTCTTTTTGGGAAGGCCAGTGAGGAGTCCATTACAATAATCCACCCTGCTGGTGATGAAAGCATGCACAATTTCTCTAAGTCTTGTCTGGAAACAAAGCATCTAATTCTTGCAATATTTTTCAGATGATAGTATGCTGATTTAGTTATTGCTTTGACATGACTACTGAAACTAAGGTCTGACTCTAGTGTCACACCAAGATTCCTGACTTGATGTTTAGTTGTTTGACCCCTAGAGTGAAGGTATGCGTTCACCTTGAGAACTTCATCTTTGTTTCCAAACGCAATGACTTCAGTTTTGTCTTTGTTTAACTGAAGAAAGTTTTGACACATCCAGCTGTTGACTTCATCAATGCATTGGCACAGGGAGTCAATGGGGCTGTAATCGTTAGGCGATAGGGCTAAGTAGAGCTGTGTGTCGTCTGCATAGCTGTGGTAAGCAATTTGGTTCTTTCTCATTATTTGGCTCATTGGGAGCATATACAGGTTGAACAGGAGTGGCGCAAGAATTGAGCCTTGAGGGACTCCGCATGTCATGGATGTCCACTCAGACTTATGGTCTCCTATACTCACATAATAACCTCTCCCATCTAAGTATGTCCTGAACCATTTTAGGACTATCCCAGAAAGCCCCACCCAGTTTTCCAGCCTGTCAAGAAGTATGTCATATTCGACAGTGTCAAATGCAGCACTGAGGTCGAGTAGTACCAGCACCGATAATTTGCCTGAATCAGTATTTAAGCGAATATTGTTTATTATCTTTATGAGCGCTGTCTCTGTGCTGTGGTGTGGTCGGAAACCAGATTGAAAATTGTCAAAGTATCCATTCGAGCATAAGAATTTGTTCAGCTGATTGAAGACAACTTTTTCAATGATCTTGCCTATGAAAGGAAGATTTGAGATCGGCCTATAGTTGCTTAATATGGTCTTATCCAGATTGCTCTTTTTCAGGAGGGGCTTGACAACTGCAGTTTTCAGGGAGTTTGAAAAACTCCCAGAGAGAAGTGAGGCATTTACCACTTCTAGAAGATCTGCTTCTAAACTGTTTAACACACTTTTGAAAAATGATGTGGGAAGTGTATCAAGAGCGCAGGTTGATGTTTTAAGGTGCTACGGTTTCTTCCAAAATTTTGCCATAAATTTCTTTGAAGTCAGACATAGTAACTACTTTCTCAGGTGGTTTGATCTGTCTGACCCCAGCGCAACTCAAGGATGTGCTGATCACCTTTCTGATATTATTGATTTTCTCAGAAAAGAAAGAAGCAAACTTATTGCACTTGTTCTCTGAGAGCATTTCACTGTGAATCTGGCTTGGGGGGTTTGTCAGTCTCTCTACAGTAGCAAAAAGAGTGCGTGTGTTGTTTAAATTACTGTTTATAATATTTGAGAAGAATGTCTGTCTAGTTTTGCCTAGTTCCATATTAAAAGCATGGATGCTGTCTTTGTATATGTTATAATGGACTACAAGTTTTGTCTTCCGCCACATGCGCTCTGCTTTTCTGCATTGTCTTTTCATAATTTGCACTGCTGTTGAGTTTCTCCAAGGTGCTTTTTGTCTGCCACTCTTCTTCCTGACTTTAACAGGAGCAATATCATCAATTACACTTTTAACTTTTGAGTTAAAAGAATCAAGGAGAAAATCAACAGAGTCTGCAGATATGCTTGGTGTTAAGGATATAGCCTTCATAAATAGTACATTAGTGTTCTCATTTAAGCATCTCTTCTTGACAGACACAGATCTAGCTTCAGTGGCAGGAGAGATCAATATATCAAAGAAAATACAGAAATGATCAGACAGTGCTACATCCTTAACCTGTTAAGCTGCAACGCCACTTTTGAAAAATCCCCAGAAATGACATACCCAAACTGAAACAGATACAGTTCATGAACCCTTTGTACTAAAAGCACAAGTATGATCTCGTTTGAAAGCTGACACCTGGCAGTTTATTGTAAATGTAGAATTAATTATTGTCGTAATGACAAAAATTGTTATAAATAGCTTCAAAGTTTTGTAAAGTTATTAGAAATTATTTTTTATGAAACATCCTCATGAAAATAAAATTGAAGTTGGCACTGGAGCAATCTAGAAATGCACTACAGCTAAAGCCACATGTCTAAACATTTTATGTTTAAAATCTGAAGATAATAAGCCCAAAACTCTGTATTTAGTTAAATGTTTTTCAAGACCATGTCATGTGACTAACAGTTAGGGCTAGCTAGCATGTTAGCTTAGCACACCATCAATACACGACAATATATGAGATTAAAACCATGTTTATGCTCAAAACGTACTTTATAACTCAAGCCGAATGTTTTAAATAATCTTCTGTGATCTAATTTAGCTTCAGATAAAAAAATCAGACAGAAAATATATTATTTGATAGTATTATGCACAATGATGAAGTCTATATAGATTAGCATTACATTATAAATATAATCTTTTATTATGAAAATATCTGGCATGGCTTGAAGAACACAGGCAAATCAGATATCATTGCAATCATGTTTATTGTCTTCAAAACATCTGTATCTGCATTTTACAGCGCGAACTCTGTAGCTTTGTGTGTGTTCGAGGCTTCCTGGAATGTCACATGATCATGGCACTTCTTCATGTTTCATATATGGACTTCATATTACTGTGCATATAGCGCCCTCAGGCTATTGGTATGAATTGAAAACACTGTGAATTAGAATACCAAACGCTCATAAAGATTACATTGACGCATTTGGGTATAAATTCAATAAATATTATTCCTGTCTATAGAAATATGATGTAAATCTAAAAGAATCTATCAATATTTCTCCAAATCTGCACATTTTTGAGCTAAAGCCCTGAGGGACGTTGTTTTGTGTATCGCTGTCATGACGACAGCACGGGAGTTTTTTATGAATGGGAGCGGCTGACGCGCATAATTCATATTAAAGGTATCGACTCATTTTTTCATTTCATAACTCCTGACACAAATTAAGACATAACTGTCACTATGAGTTTCTCAGAATACAATAGTGGTCAAATACTGAAACTTGAGTCTTATATCTTTTTAATGATGTATAGTTTGTCAAGGTATAACATTAAATCTGATAGTAATTTTGAATTAAATAAATAAAAAACGCTTCAGTGCGCCGACGCACTGGTGAAGCTTAACAGGTTAATAACAATCGATGAAATGTTTAGACCCTTACTGATAAGTAAATCTAGAGTGTGTCCACGATTGTGTGTGGGTCCATGTACATGCTGAGTCAGATCAAAAGTTTTTAAAACACTTTTGATTTCTTTTGCCATATTGTTCTCTGCACTATCTATGTGGATGTTAAAATCTCCAGCAATGGCAAAACAGTCAAACTCTGAGGTAATTGTTGATAACAGTTCTGTAAAGTCCTGAGCAAAGGCTGGAGAGTATTTTGGAGGCCTGTAAATAATGAAAAGTAAAATGCGTGGAGCACCTTTTAACACAATACCCAGATATTCGAAAGACAAGTAATTCCCAAATGATATTTGCTTACATTGATAGATATCTTTAAAAAGAGCAGCTAGACCCCCACCTCTCTTCACAGCTCTGCAGACACTCATAAAAGTAAAGTTAGGAGGGGCTGCTTCATTGAGGATTGTTGCACTGCAGCTATCTTCTAGCCAGGTTTCATCTAGAAGCATAAAATCCAGATTGTTTGTGGTTATTAAGTCGTTGACTAGAAGTGATTTATTTTTAAGTGAGCGGATGTTAAAGAGTGCTAACTTAACAGACTTACTTTTCCCCACAGCAATATTAGTTTGACGTATAATAGGCACCAGATTAGTTGGGTTTGCTGTACGGCTATTGAAGGCCTTAGACTTTCTATCTTGTAATAGAACAGCAATAGAGAAATATACAGGCACACTGGGTTCCCGCTTGTTCTGTAAACATTTGAGAAAGTTACTGTTATCAAAACGGGGACCCGACACATATCACAGAGAGCTGGTATCAGTTGTTTTTGGTTCACCTCGAGCAGATGGAGGAGGGTGTGGGCCCTGGCGTTGTGGCAGAGGCCGAAGAGCTCTCACAGGAGGAGGGGGAGGGCGAGCTGGGCCCGCAGGCTTTGGTGGTAATGGTGCCTGTCTTTTTTTGGTTGGTATCTGGGGGCTTGCAGCAAAAGAGTGGGATAGTCTGGTTCCAGCATACACCAGTTCTTCCATTTTCTGTGAGAAGCACAGAAGTGGTGATGCTGGAGAGAGGGAAAAAGTGTCTGGTGAAAGGGGCTGTTGCTCTGGTGTTATCGGAGGCTGTAATATGCTGTCCTGGCTTCCCTGGCTGTTTTCCAGGAAGTCGTCCTTGGGTGCTGAATCTTCAAGCAGTTCTGATATGTCTGTCTGTGGTGAGCTCTGTGGGTAGGGTTCAGCTGAGATTGAGTCCGTGAGCAGAGGTTGTTGTGGCGGGGTGGTGTTATCATTGTCCTTGTGTGATATGTCAACTGCATGTCCATTTTGCTGCTGAAGTGAAGTCCCGTGGTCATTCATACTGTGTCCAGGTGTGTGTGTGCCGTTCAGATTGAGTGGACTGGCACAAACTGCAGAAGGATGATTGAGGGAGAAGTAGATATTGTCCTTTAGCACTCTTGAACCAAGTTTGTTTGGGTGATGGCCATCCCGATGAAACAGTTGTCTCTGACTCCAGAAAAGATTGAAATTGTCAATGAAGTTCACTGCTTTTATATTGCAGGTTTTTTGCAGCCATGTATTAAGCCCAAGTAACCGTGAAAACCTGTTTGTTCCTCTTGCTGGGAGAGGTCCACTGATGAATGTTTGAACTTTCAGCCTTTTAAGTGTTTCAAAAAGTTCATGGAAATCCTTCTTAAGGAGTTCTGACTGCTCTTTATGAATATCATTCTTCCCCACATGAATGATGAGTCGATTTGCAGTCTTATGTTTCATCAGAATGTTTTGAAGTTCCCTGTTTACATCAGAAGTTGTTGCTTGTGGAAGGCAGCACGTAGTTGTATCCCTGCCGCTAATGTTTCTGATTATGGAGTCCCCCACTATCAGAGTCCTGGGCTCGGCTGCGCTCTGAGCTGAGTGCCGCTGTCTGCTCGACCTTGAGCGCCAGTTAGCATCAGTGTTAGCTAATGGCCCATTCAGTCTGTGTTCGATCACATTCATCACGTTTGGGGATTCCTCATTTACATTCCTTAGTACTTCAAATCTGTTCTCAAGATGTATAGGCGGTGGTAGTAGACCAGTGTTTGCAATCCTTGTCAGAGCTGTATCTGGGGTAGAGGATGCTACTGCGGCAATATGTGATGCTCGTGACAATCTGATGTCTCGAGTGCCTTTGGGTCTAGCTCCCTGTTTGTGCCATCGATTAGTAAGTCGATCGGCTTGTTTCTCTATCTGCCGAGGAGCACTAGTTTCATGGTACTCACCGGTATGCTGGGGGTGTCCATGACGAAGCTCTGTTGTGTGCTTCGTCTGGTTTGGTGGTCCCGAAAGTAACTTTGTTTCAAGAACTGCAATCCTTTCTAAAAGTCTGTGGCAGTTAGTACAGCAAGTAGATTCCAGAAGAGGCATTTTCTCTTATCCTTGAGGCAGTTGTGTTTTCCTTTCCCGGAATGTATGCTGGTCGGGTAAAAGAATTCTCAGTGTTTGTAGTAATCCAAACTTTGTCGTATGAGCACTGTGCTGATTTGCTGAAGTTAAAATTAGGTGATGAAAGGAAATAAAATAAAGGAAATAAAATATAAAAAAATAGGAGATAAAATGTAAAAGTGATAGAGCAAAGCGCGGAGCAGTAAGCAAGAGCCTCCGAACAGTAGCTGAGCAGGAAGTAGAGGGAAATAAGTAAAAGTCATTCTTACCCTGAGCTACGGTGTCACATCTACATTTTCTAACTCTTTGCAGATTTGAATAACAGAAGGGTCTACATTATCCATAAGCCTCTGTCACCATTGTTATAGAGGCATCGCTTGCTTACTTGTTACTTTTATATTCCATATTTTACACGTGGCATTACATTACACCTACAGCTGTTAAAAATAATTGTTATTATTTATTGCACATTTAATAAATATATTTACATATACGTTTTGGTCGTTGAGGCAATATATTTAATATTACATTTAGCATATGCATTTGTATGCACAGACTTAATAATTAATCTCAAGTTTTATATCCCATTTTAAAACATTAATAAATTTGAATAAAACTGACAAATACTCTTTATTTTCTTCCTCACTTTACATTAACATTAACTACAATACTACTCATGAAGAACAATACAAACTAGAGTGTATTTATATTTTATATATTCTAAATATATATTCATTATTATTTTGCACAATGATCTATATCCTTAACGATAATTAACGTGATCATAGTGCCCCAAATGCTGATACTGATGTTCTTCATTTTATAACCTATTTTTGCATTTTGCTCACAAGTGGCCAAAGCAGGATATTAGTTCATAACAATACATACAAGTTAATGTACACATCATTCATATTACTGTTGCTTTATTTGCTACCAATAATTACACAGAGACAAGCATATGCAAATATAATGCCTGTGAAACATTGTGTTGAAGGATTTTACTCCTTTAATTTATTACAGCAATAAAAAATTCTGTATATAGATGGATATGTGGGGTTGGGGTTAGATACATCCGTGTGTGTGAGAGAGAGAGAGGGAGAGAGAAAGTGTGTCTGTGTGTGAGAGATGTGTACATGTGAGAGAGAGTGTGTCTGTCTGTGTGTGAGAGATGTGTACATGTGAGAGAGAGTGTGTCTGTCTGTGTGTGAGAGACGTGTTAGAAAGTCTGTGTGCCTACAGTATGTTTCTGAGTGTGTGTGTGTGTGTCTGTGTGTGTTCATGTGAGAGAGTATATATGTGTGAGAGATTGTATGTCTGTGTTTGTGTGAGAGTGTGTCTGTGTGTGAGAGAGATAGTTTGTATGTGAGAGAGAGAGAGAAAGTGTGTGTGTGAGAGATAGTGTGTGTCACAAAATCATGATTAATTTGATAAATTCTGCCATTTGTAGTTGTTAAATGTGCAGCAAAGACAGGGGTTTCCCATGGCAATGATTATATCTCTCAGGCCAATAACAAGTTTTGCAATGAATGGGCGATTTCATAACAGGATAAATCTGGACTACATTACCCAATCATCTCAAAGCCCAGTGGCGGGTGGGCGTGGCATGGGCCGTCGTTTAAAAGCATTGTTCTCGTATTAAGAAGCTGTGTCCCAATGTGAAGACTGCATCCTTCGAAGGCTGCGGACTTCAAACGATGCAGCCTATGCGTCCTCCGAACGGCACACCATGCAGCCTTCGTAGGATTTCCTAATTGTGCAGCCAGGTGTTCCCGATTACCGCTCCAGGCGCCAAGCAACGGTGCGAGAGTATGCTGCCATCCTGACAATTCATTTGATATAATTGAGTAAACAGCTATGGAGCCCGAATTGGCTATTGTCATTTTTATGTTTTATATTTTACTGGAGGACATGGTATTAATAAGGATGTTTCAGGTCATGTACTTTCAGCTTAGCTGAAGATTCAAATGTTCATTTATATCTTACCTTGATGCGATTTTGTAGGCTAGTGTATTCTTTTTTATTATGCACATAAATGGACCTTGGTAAATATATTTACACAGGCTTTCAACCCTATTTGAATATAAAACTCAGTTGAATATAAAAAGTCCAGTGCGAATGTTACTCCCGCTCTTCATCGGCAGCTGTCAGTCACATGTTGCTAGGCGACAAGAACAGTCCTCCGTAGGCTAGACCGGTCCGAGCGCTTCAGATGCGCCCTTTGAAATGGGACGGAGCTGTAGTTCGCAACAATTTGTTAATATTGTGACAATAGGCCTACATTTACTTTAATTTTCAAAATAACCAGTGGTGGTATGTAAGGAACATCGTTAATACTCGAAGTGATTTTACCACACAGGACAGCAACACTACAAAATTATGTTATTTTACAATATGATGCATTGTTTTACAATAAACTACACAAAAGTATATAGTTTAAATGTATCAACCTTGAAAATATTCAGAAGTAAAATGCAACATATGCAGTAATATAAAAGCAGAAACATCATAAAAACCCTGACAAGGTTTTTTCCCTCCAGAATTCCTTTACTTTTACTCTTGATACCTTAAGTACATTAGAGTATGCAAGATAATTTTGGAGACACTCCAAACACTCTGGAGAGCATCCCAGATGATGTCCACCAGCAGAAGCCTTACCCGGGTCTCTATTGTGGAGCCCATCCCGGTCCAGCAGCACACCAGGGTCTCCCACTCAGCTCAATAAAACTCTACATAATTTTTTCTTATTTTATGTACTGTAAATTTAAATGTTTATGTTGATTTTGAGATGTTTAACGTATGTTGTAAATAGTTGGGGGAAAAACGTTATAGAAGAATTTGTTTCATGTAGAAATTATGACTGTCATTACAAAAATAAACAATGTCCAGAGCAATGAATTCTCTTTTATTTACACATTTAAAGTTGCATAATTTTTTTTTCCTTTTAAAAAATATAAGTGAAAAAAGTTAAAGAATATATATATATATATATATATTTTTTTTTTTTTTTTTTTTTTTTTTTTTTTTTTCTTAATCATTCTTTCAAGAAGAGAGTGTGTCCTCAGGGATTGAGGCAATGAGGGTGCAATCATCTCATCCATGAGGACAAACCAGGGCCAAGTTTCAGCAGTGGGTTCCCACTCACACCCTCTCCTGTCCCAGGACACGTGCAATCCTAAGGCAGAGCAAAATAACCATGGCTTGTTAACAACAACAGCACATACATTTCAGCAAAGATGTGATCTCAACTTTCTTACTTTGTATTTTTAAAATCATATTCATGTTCAGAAATCATATTCATGAATACTCAAATTTGGTTAAAACCTTTGTAGACATAGCAGCACTACAAAAACACATACAAGTGAAACCCCATTGCCTTATCTACTGCTTTTCCTATTGTTGTGGGCTTTATAGGGTGAGTGATATTTCTTATTCACACAAGTTAGACAGACTAGTGCAAATATTACAATAACATTTAATTTAATTTATTTAGTTTATTTATTTATTTTAAATTGCAGTTTAATAAATTGAGCTGTCTGCTCCTTGCTTCCTGAAACAATTATTAAACTATTAGCTCAAGTTTTGCCTCAGACCACCTGACAAATGAAGCCACACAATGGTGAAGGAGTTATGGTGAAGTTTATAAGAAAGAAAAACTTGTGGCTTTTAACTCAGGTTTCACTAGCTATTTGAGTAAATGAAAACATAATACTTACATTTAAATGTGAATTTGCCGTCCACCAGCGAACTCTCGGCCGTCATTTATTTATTTATTTATTAATAAAAATGCTGTCGTCACCGCCGCGCGATGAATTATGGGGTAGGATAGTCCGCAAAGTGTCCATTTATTGCTGCGTTCCAGTCCACTTTTAGACACGCACTTGCGAACTTCCCTAAGCACTTCCCCTCGGGGGAATCCCTGCCGCCATTTTGAAGTGCGTTCCACTTCGTGAAGTGGACGAGGGAAGTTTATATGGACAGACCCTCGTTCCCTCGATTTTGACCGAGGGAGCGAGTCTGCTTCAAATGTACACTTCAGGCACCTATATGTCCCACAATGCAACACGATTGTGACGTCACCGCATATCTCGTCTAATCACCACCACACAGACAACTCTATGATATATTAATTATAATTTTTTTTTTATTTAAAACAACCCAAACACACCTATAAACATTTGGATGCTGCATTAAACAAATTCTTAAAGGGAAAAAAATGTAAATAATAAATCAACTCCACAGCTGATTCCAAGTGATCAAGGGCTTAGGACGTTCCAGTTCAGCCCATTGCAGTTTCCGCCAGTAGTGGGCACTCGCAATGACGTACATCCGAGTGAACGAGACGAAGGGAAGTTAGCAAGTGAAGGGCATGACAATTTTGGACTGGAACGCAGCCTGAGTATCCTTCCTTTCACGGGGAAACGAAGGGTGCATTTGGCGTCGCTTTAGCCTTCGTCGCGCCGCGATGACGCAACCGGCCTTCGAATACGGACTTCGGAGGATGCAGAATTGAATTGGGACAGCCTTCATCACGCCGCGGTGACGCAATCGGCCTTCAAATGCGACCTCCGAAGTGTGCAGCCTTTGGAATTGGGACATCCTTCGTCGCTCCGCTGTGACGTTTCGACGCGCCGCTGTGACGCAATCGGCCTTCAAATACGGCCTTCGGAGGATGCAGACTTCACATTGGGACACAGCTATAGTGTTCAGTCACTGTCTTCCTTGTGTTCTTCCTGCAGAGAAAGGAAGTACCAGCTTCAGATGCTTCTAACCCAAGGCCCAAAAGTATCTTGGTCTATCCTCCCATACACACATTATAGATTTAAAAAAAACATCTTGACTGTGGGCTAATAGGTCCTTAAGGGTAATGAATGATAAAAAAATAAAAATAATAATAATTACGTGGCTTTCTGAAAATTTCAGCAGTAAACACATCATTAAATGAATATGAAGGATAAGAGCCAGTGACATATTTCAAAACATTTTATGAGTCCACTCATCAAACACAGAGAACAGATAATGTTCTGTACAAAGCAGCAACAGAAGCAGAACACAAGAATAAACCAGAACTGCTGTGTCTGAAGTCTGAACACTGAAAGACAACATTGCAAGTCATACAAGGCATCTATTTTACAACATAGCAACAAAAAATACATCGGAATACACACACACACACACACACACACACACACACACACACACACACACACACACACACACCTTCAGGAGTTTTTCCACTTTTTCCCACTGTAAGACAGCAAACAGTGTTAGTAACAATGCTCATTACTGGAATATAAATACTATCTTGGTTATGTACAATAAGACATAGTTTTCAGGCATGTAATCAATATAATGTAATTGTTTGAAAATATGCATTCAGCAGATGATTTAATTATTCACACTGCACTTAGAGTGTGTCAGACAGTAACACATGTTCACTCATGTGTGTTTACAATCAATTTTAATCTCATTGTTCAAGACAAAAAAAATGCAGTTCTCAACAAAGACTTGATAAAAAAATAAAAACTTGAAACTAAGAGTGGTTGAAAACATTAAAGAATAGATAAAAAATAAAAAGCACACCACATTTCAAATGATATTTTAATTACATTTAAGTCTGAAGTCCTGATCAAACTGAATAAATGTTTATTTTTTGTCTCTAATGTTTTTATAAACATTTTTTTTCTTAGTTTCGTCAATTTTCTGCAGTACAGCAAATAAACTTCAGATAATATGCAGCCCATCCAGAGCAAGGATGCCACTGCAGCAACACCTCCGCATGACCCTTAGCAGAAACAGAAAGAAACATGGGTTAATGTTAATGACATTTACTTACAACACATGAAGTTACAGTCATACATCTGCTGAACGGCAAATACAAAATTAAATCCAAGTGAAAATAAACAAAGTGAAATTAATAGTTAGTTGGACTAAAACTATCATAAGAAGCATAATAAAACTTGAATTAATAATTATTAGCACAATTCACTTTATTACTATATTATCAATACAATTGTGTAATATATGGAACTGCAGTTTTTATTGTTGTCACACCACCATTGCTATGGTTAAGGTTTTAAATTTGCACAACTTAAATTGTGAAGTAAAATATTTCTTATTAAAATCCAGGGTTTAACATTATAACACGAATTATATAAATACCTAAACCTTACATTAATTATTTTGTATATTTTGTAATGTTTTTTGGCAAATACATTGCAATTACAACATACAAAAGTACATTTCAGTATTTTGCTTTTTGAAACAAACCTCCCTGATTCTTTTCTTCAAAATGTTTTGTAGGGGAAACTGGTTGAGTCTTTATGGGGCATTCTGAAACAAATAAAAATATGGTTACAATTTGACATAAGTAAAATTAAAAGTACAACAAACACAACTCTTGGTTTGGGTACGTTATGGTCACAACACTGAATAGCTTACTATAAATATGTTGCAATATGTGCAAAATAAAATATTACAATATGTACATTTGTAGAATTCTAACCCAGTCTTTAAAAAAAAAAAAACAATGAGAAAGGCCCTGTTCTTTCAGCTCTAAAACTCATATGTTAAAATAAAAAACAAAACAAATACACACATGCCTTTATTGTCTGCTTTCCTCTTTCTTTTCCTGAGGAAGACACTGGAGCTGGACTGCCGAGCTCAGTGGACAGTGTAGAAGAGGAAGAAAGAGTTGAGGCTGGTGGCAGAGGAGAGTCAAGTCACCTTTATTTATATAGCACTTTTTACAATACAGATTGTATCAAAGCAGCTTCACATTGATAACATGAAAATAATACAACAAAGTTTGTTTCTAGAAGAAAATTGCATCATCGTCCACCCTTAATAAGGCAGATCAATAATACTGTTGAATATTCAATGTCCCCAACTAATCAAGCCAAAAGCCAAGGCGACAGTGGCAAGGAACCAAAACTCCATCAGTGACAGAATGGAGAAATAAACCTGGGAGAACCCAGGCTCAGTCGCTCAGTTCTCCTCTGGCCAACGAGCGAACAGTGTGTGATTATGATCCAGGCAGCGTTACAGGTCAGAGGTCAGATTGGTCGTGTCGATGAGGCCTTCACAGGGCTGATGAGGCTGGCACTTCAGGAGGCGTCATGGTTAGGTCCTGGAAACGGCCGGGGTCCACCTCACTTCAGGATTCAGGAGAGGCCAGAGAAGAAGAAAAAGAAGGGAAAGGACTAGACTCAGAGGAGATGAAGACAGGATGAGAAGCCGAGGAGGAGATGCAGGAGGAAGAGTGTCAGACTCAGGGCTGAGCAGAGATGAAGACTCTGATGCTGGGTCTGCTGATGATGGAGTCTCTGCACACATACAAAAATAAACATAAAAACTGCTGGAATACACTATACAACTTGTAGCCTCTGTTCTGGACACAATAAACTAAAATACATGTGCCTCATCGCTTAGGAAACACATAACCAAATAAAACAATATGGGCCGGTTTCACATACAGGGCTTATATTAAGCCAGGATTAAGCCTTACACCGTGTCCTAACCAGACGCGATGCGATAAGATTCCAGGCCGTCTACCAGGCCATTTCAGAGCACTTCATGCTTCCTTCAGATGACAAGCTTTATGGAGATGCTGACTTCATTTTCCAGCAGGACTTGCACCTGCCCACACTGCCAAAAGAACCAAAACCTGGTTCAATGACCATGGGATTACTGTGCTTGATTGACCAGCAACCCCATAGAGAATCTATGAGGCATTGCCTAGAGAAAGATGAGAGACATGAGACCGAACATTGCAGAAGAACTGAAGGCCACTATTGAAGCATCCTGGTCTTCATAACACCTCAGCAGTGCCACAGGCTGATAGCATCCATGCCACGCCGCATTGAGGCAGTAATTCATGCAAAAGTGGCCCAAACCTTCATGATTATACTTCTCAGAGGGCCGACATTTCTGTATTTAAAGTATTTTTTTTTAAAATTGATTTCATGTAATATTCTAATTTTCTGAGATCTTGAATTTGTGGGTTTCATAAGCTGTAAGCCATAATCATCAAAATGATTACAAATAAAGGCTTGAAATATCTCACTTTGCATGTAATGAGTCTATATAATATATTAGTTTCACCTGTTAAGTTGAACTCCTGAAATAAATGAACTTTTCCACGACATTCTAATTTATTGAGAAGCACCTGCTATATATATATATATATATATGAGCTACAATATATTGTAAATGCCAAGTCAGAAACTCAACTATTTCTGAAGCCCTGTGTGAGTGTGTATGTATGTATGCATGTATATGTAGTATGTACACATAAATATATGCAATATGAACAGAAATTCAAGGGGGTAAAAACATTTCTTTCTCAATTTATCTCAATTTATGTATAAGTGTTTTCACACATTATCATTGTGTGTAGGTTGCCAGTAAATGAGTGTGGCATGTAGAGAACTGTGTTTAGAGGTTTGAAAAAAAGTAGATTTTTTTCAATTTCAATCTGATTGTAAAGCGTATAATGTGCTTGCAGTTTTGCAGACTTGGCTTGAAGATTCAGTGCATAAGTGAATGGTTTCACTGAGCGAGCCTCAAGTTCCACTTTTAGTGTGTAAGCTATTAGACAAAACTGTAATCTTTTTGAAAATGTTTATTAGTTAGTTTCTTCATCATACTTTTTTTTTTTTTGCATAAAAGGCAAACACACTGTAGCCTATATGAAATAGAGAACTTTAGAAAATAGAAAACGGAGCGTTGATCCATCTCAGCAACCATTCTGTCAAGGCAAGGAAGAAACAGGTTTATTTTCAGCTTCTCTGCATCGCTGAGGTCTCTCACTGCTCCACAACTAGATTCCACTAGATAAACCTCCATGCGTTTCTGCTTCTGCCTTTGTCTAGCAGCACACACGGCTCTGGGATCTGATTTGCTGCACAAATGGTCCTGACAGCCTCATAAAGCATAGTAGCTTTTCATCTGTGCTCATCTGCTTTAGAGTGTCACACACACCTCTCTGTACTCAACAGCCTTAGCAAGGTCTACTGTTTCACTATGCAGATATTCTGCAGGTTCTCAGTTACAGACAGAAGAGTCTTGAACATTACCAATAGGTATACTGTGGAGAATCTGCTAAGTTTGGCATGGAGTCCTACTGGAGTTGTTGATGCTGGAAAGACACTGAAGAACTGCAGGGAGATTCTCTAAGATGGCATTTACAGACCGCAACTGGCTTGACCAGCGGGTCTTTGAAAGCTGGACAAGTTCGGATGGCTGTAACCCCAGCTGACTTTGAACATCTCTAAATTTGTGATGGTTTACAAGTGAAACACTGAAAAATGAGTACACACTTTGCAGCAGGTCAAAGAGATCTCTGGCCTCCGGTATGGCCTGACAGGTGTGACATAAAACTAGGTTGAGCTGATGTGCATAGCAGTGCACATAAATGGCCTCTGGATGGTCTGTTTTAGATCTGGCTTGTACACCACCTACAGCCCCACTCATAACTGCAGCGCCATCATATGATTGTGTGCACTTCATCCAATTCTTTTAGTGTTGTCATTGCAAGCAAACACTCCTTCACTGTATCTTCTGCAACATAGCGAACACATATGGCAAGCTGTTCAGTATTGCCGTCTCTGGCTTCATCTGCCAGAACTGAAAACATCCCTGCCTCTTTTAGCTCCCAGACAATATTAGCTGTAACTTCTTCAGCACAGCACTCGATTATCTCCTTCTGAGATGCAGGTGATCAGTAGGTGCTGTGTGAAGGGGCTGAATAGGATTTCAAAAAAGGGTCAAACTGTTTTAGAAGATTCAGACACTCCAGAAAATTCCCCTGGTTGTGTCTGGAGCCTCCCTCATCATGGCCACGGAAGGGAATATTTTGCTTGGTCAGGAGTTGTGTCACAGCATCAATACGGGTAAGGTACTCCCGTCTGTCTTTTATTTCTGCCTCATTTGCTGAGTGCAATTGTTCACTTACACTGCCATGAACAGCACTTGTTTTAAAGCTGTGCCAGGACAGCATGCTTGCTTTATGGGCCGGTGTTTTCTCCTGCTCTCTAAAGAGATCTAGCGATATTTTTCCAATTTGTTTGGCCAGTGCTAACAAAGGTGTCATGTTTCACATTTTTACCAAACATCCTAGAGGAAAAACAAAAAGCTGCATCTCTAGATACAGAATATTCCAACCAGGGAAAGTTTCCAAACCAGTTCGAATTAAAAGATCGCTTTAGTTGTGCTGGGGATATTGAGACAACTTAACCTGTTTTGGGCGTGAATATGTCTATTAGCTGCAAAGTACTGCAGGGCACAAAAAAAAAAAAAAAAAAAAAAAAAAAAAAAATTAAAGATTACACTAAGAACTTAATTCTAATTTAATACATATTTAATTAATTAAAAGTAGCCCTATATGTATTTTGTACCATGATTCATTAAAAAGCAATATATCATCATCATTGGGCACACAGTAGTTGGCACAACACTTAATGTTTTATTTTAATTAAACAACATACAATATAACAAAGTATTTATAATTACATTAATAATGTTGTCTTTATTTATTAAAGTGCATAATGTCAGCGTCATATGCTTACATGCAGTTATAAAAGTCTTATCATCATAACTGGTAAAACCAAAAAATCCAAAGAAACTTTTTTTTTTAAACAATAGCCTATTATAACTCTTTAATTTAATATATTATAATATATAATAGCACTTTTTTAATATCACTCAATATTACTATTAAATACTATGATAATGACGGAATGAGTCCTGTCTGTCGCGTCATTACCTTATCTGCCTTCCCTTATAAAATAACCTTTTTAACATCAGTGATCAGGGGAAAACTCATAGCTCTCACATCGTATAGAAAAAAGGAAAGAAATAGAAGGCTGCTTGAATTACAAGAAAATCTGAACCTCTTAGAGAGAGAACATGTTGAGAAGAAGAAACCATATATATTAAATCAAATAAACAATGTTAAAAAGGAAATAAATAAATGATATGAGGAAGAATTAGAGAAAAAAGCTAAATTCATTAGACAGAGATATTATGAAAATGGCCCTAAGGCTTTGAAGCTGTTGGCATGGAGGTTAAGGAAGCAACAGGCTGAGAATACAATATATGAAATGAGGGATCACAAAAGGAAAAAAAAATTGCCATAAGCAAGAAGATATTCACAACATTTTTGAAAATTACTATAAAAATCTATACAAGGAACCAAATACAACCAGCTCACAGGAAATACATTTATTTTTAGAATCGCTTGATTTACCTTCCATAGGTGAAGTACAAAATAAAGCCCTAATGGCAGAGATCACAAAGGAAGAAATAGGGAAAACAATTTCTAGATTAAAAGTTAATAAAGCGCCGTGAACAGATGGCTTTCCATCCGAGTGGTATTTTAAAGATCAATTAGTCCCTATACTTTTTGACTGCTTTAACTATACACTTAAAGGAGGTGAACCACCAAGAACATGGAGTGAGGCAATAATTTCAGTTATTCCTAAAGAGGGTAAAGACAAAAAGGAGTGTAGTGCATTTAGGCCAATTTCTGTATTAAACGTGGATTATAAATTATATGCATCGATATTAGCTAAAAGATTGGAAGATATAATACCAGAATTAGTGGATTCAGACCAGACAGGATTTGTACGTGACAGACAGACACAAGATAATATTAGTGCTGCATGTAATTGATCACGTCACTAAAGAAAACATCAGAGCAGTAGTAATTAGTTTAGATGCCGAGAAGGCATTTGATTCGGTTCGCTGGGAGTACCTGTATTTGGCATTGAGAAGATTTGGTTTTAAAGATGAGTTTATTAGATGTATCAAAATGTTGTATTCATCACCAAAGGCTAGAATAAGGATCAATGGGCATCTCACTCAGAGTATTAGCCTGGAAAGAGGCTGCCGCCAGGGATGCCCTCTCAGCCCTGCCCTTTTCGCTTTATTTATTGAGCCCATAGCACAGTTAGTTAGAGACGAACAGGAGATAAAAGGTATTACAGTTCAAGGTTTCGAACAAAAGATTTGTCTGTACGCAGACAATGTTTTGTTGTTTGTTACTGCACCAGAGGTTAGTATCCCTAGGTTGATGTCCATCTTAAAAAAATTCGGCACTTACTCAGGATATAAATTAAATGTTCAAAACACACAAATCTTAAGTTATAACTACACCCCTCATAATGACATACAGAGTATATTTAGATTTAATTGGAATTCATCAAGTATTAAGTACCTGGGGATTATAATAACAAAGGATATTTCTAAATTGTTTGATAGCAATTATGGTCCTATAAGTAAGAACATTAAATCAGATATAGGTGGTCCCAACTGCCCTTAGAGATGCATAACAGGATAGATACAGTAAAAATGAACATGCTCCCCCGACTCTTACACCTTTTCCAATCCTTACCAGTCGAAGTCCCTTTAAAACAATTTAATGAATGGGATAAGTGGACTTCAAGATTCGTATGGGGGGGTAGGAGGCAGAGAATTCAATTTAAAACACTGCAGCTACCGAAAGAGAAAGGCGGTAGATCACTGCCATGTTTATCAGATTATTTCAAAGCAGCCCAACTAAGACCTTTAGCTTGCTGCTGTAACCCAGAGTATTCAGCAAAGTGGAAAGACTTGGAGATCTGGCAGCTGACTGTACCATTGCAATCGGTGCTGGGTAGCAAACTTTTATTGTAAAAGATTAAATCAATGGAGTATGGGTCCTTTTAGAATCTGGTTTAGAGAATGCAAATCGCCGTTACTTGAAAGACAATCTAGACTATTAAGATGGGTTGCTTTGGACCCCGACTTTAAACCAGCAAGGGCTGATGGGAGGTTTCAGTTCTGGTATAGGCTTGGCATCACCTCTTTTAGTTCAATTTCATCAAAGGGAGAATTAGATAGCTTTCAGGAGATTTCTGATAAATATGCTTTGGGGAAACTTGATTTTTTTAGGTACTTACAAACTAGGACTTATTTTAATAAAGAGATACGATACATGGAGAAGCATGACACCAATTTAATTGATTTATTTATCGACATGTATAAAAATAAAGATAATAGGAAACTTGTCTCAAAGCTATATCTAGCCATTCAATCCATAAAGAAACAATCAACAAATAAGGTTAGGTTAAAATGGGGAAAATAATCTTATTTCAGAGGAAGACTGGCTGAATATTTGTTCTTCTATCTAACTTCTACCAGCTCGGGTGTGTGGAGAGAATTCTGTTGGCGGAATCTTATTAGATACTTTGTAACCCCCAAGTTAAAATCTACTCAGTCTTGCGAGAAGGGAAGTGGTCTATGTTGGAGGAAATGTGGAGAACAGCTGGCAGACCATTTTCATGTATTCTGGAGCTGCCCAGCCATTCAGTCATATTGGCAGGAGGTAATACAAGTAATACATTTTATTTTCGGTGATGGAATTGACTGTTCATTTTCTACAATTTACTTGGGCAACTTAGCAGCTCATTTGATGGTGAAAGACAAGTACCTTATAAAGATATTATTAGCAGCCAGCAAGAAAGCTGTAACACGAAAGTGGCTACAATTTGATCCCCCAACAAAGGCTGAATGGCTGGACATTATAACCAGTGTCCAAAATATGGAGAGGATGACTTTTGCTTTAAACCTACAGATGGATAAGTATTTGCAGTATTGGGAAAAATGGATTGTGTTTACGACTTCATAACATGTTTATTGACCAATGTATCATCTGACATATATACTTTCATCAATTTTGTTTCATGTAAGAATGTATGAGTGACCAAACGATTGTTCTGTTTTGTTTAGATGTGATTGTATGTTGTTATGGCTATTTTGTTTTTGTTTTGTTGTTGTTGTCTTTGTTTTGAGCATTTTCATAAGGGAAAAAAGATACAAAAAAAATTAAAAATAAAGTAAAAAAATAATTCGTCATACAGACAGAAATGTATAAAGTACTAGAGACCCAGACTTGAGTAAAAGTACGAGTGCTCTATCAAAAAAGTGACTTGAGTAGAAGTTGAAGTGCTCTTTAAGCACCACACTTAAGTAGAAGTACTAAAGTATTCAACATTTTTTGTACTTAAGTATTGCAAGTAGTTTATTTTAAAATGTTTTACTCAAGTACTGAAAGTAAAAGTACAAGTATTGTGTTATGTAGTTATTAAACAAAGTAGTCAAAAGTTTGAACATCATATTGTTTTTATTATTTCAAACGATTAACCTAAAGGACAATCACAATTCCTTTGGCTGTAACTTTTTGTAAACAAAAACAGACCAAATATGCCCCTTCCCCTTTAAAGCATCCCTACCCTTTCTTCCCTGCTTGTGCTTTTTTTCTCTCCACAGCTTATTCCCTTCTTAAACTAGTGTGCATAAAGCAGTCATTTTTGGAAGTTACACATTTTCTTTTCACCCTCAACTTGTTAGGGCAATTAAAAGATCTCAAAGGCCAATAGGCCACATTCAAGTATTTCTTATGTAAAAACAAAAGCGATTAGAGCACCTAAAAACACTGAGCTTATATGCCCCTTCCCCTTTAAAGCATCCCTACCCTCTCTTCCCTGCTTGTGCTTTTTTTTTCTCCATAGATTATTCCCTTCTTAAACTGGTATGCATAAAGCAGTCATATTTAGGAAGTTAGAAATCTTTGGTTTATCCTCAAAAGTAGTTGGTTTTCAAAATTGACCGTATTCAGTCTCGCTCTTCTAGGGCTGAAGACTAATCCTGCGATACTAAAAAGCCTCTCGGAGGCTGCTGATGCTGGAAGGGGTGTGTTTAACTTAACAGACAACTTGCACACAGCTGGAAAAGACTTGAGCAAGTCCATGTTATCTGCTGAACAGGACAAGTCCGCATCTAGCTGTTTGGCGCTGTCTTGTGCCTTTGAACCCTGCATGCCAGAAAAGAAGTCGTCTTCATCAGATGAGCTGGACCTGTTGACCTCACTGGACTGCAACGAGGGGTCTTCAATGCTTCGTTTGATATAGTCCATTCCTGAAATATAAGAGTGTGTTATAAACAATAATAATAATAGTTTCAACCCATCATGAAAGTAACCACAGATTTGACATGATGACATTGTCAGTAAGAGAATGATTTTAATGGAAATGATGACTTTATACTTCAAATAATTCCCTTGATTGCAAATTGGTAAAATACACAAATAATGCACCCATACACTATATTTCTTACCTATTTTGATTGTCTCATCTTCCTGTGTCCAATTTGTCCTGAATTTTGGAATAGCAGCAACCACAAGCTCTGGGTCTTCCATCATAGGGCCAAAGCGATTCTCAATGCCCACCTGCAAAGCATCCACAAGCGGCTTGCAGTACTTCAGTGGCAGCTTGATCCTGTTCAGCTTGATTTTCAGGAGCTTGACGGTTGGGAGCAGCCACCCCATCTGGACATTGGTTTCAGCTTGCAAAATATTAGTTGCTTGGGCGACTGGAGTCATGTCAGCAGCATACAGACAGGAATGCAAGTTCAGCTGGATTAAACCTGTGATCAAGACAAGAACATATAAACAATAAGAGACAAAAAAACAGCATTGCTACATGATTGGATGATTATCATGCAATGGATTGGTACATCATTCAATGTTAATCATTCAATTCAGTGCTGTACAAGTAGACAATATGGACCAGAATTGAGTTTGACGGAAAGAGTACCATATGAAACATTTTTAAACTTACATTGGAACCTTCAAATCTGTGCAGAAAACTCTTATTGTTGCCTCTCCCTTTTCTTTCACTATCCTGAGCAGTCTCTCCACAGCCATGAACACAGAATTCCACCTAGTTGCATTTGGTTGCACAAGCTGGAGGGAGCAAGCATCTTCCACAGTTTCAGCTGCTGTTGAGGATCTTGAACACTTATTCCAAAGTGCATTGCACTTGCCAAATGTTTAGTAGTATTATTTCTTGTACGTGTCATTGGACACTGCCTTGCTGGCATCGGCAGTGGCTATTAGGTTAAGAATGTGGCATGCACAACGAGCTGAAACTCAAAACCATCATCCTCATCCAAAAGTGAAGATGCATCGACAAACTCTACCTCCTCCTCATCTTTGTCTGCTTCTTCTTCCTCCTCCTCCTCTTCCTCCTGAACTAGAGCACCAGCATTGTTATTTCCATCTTCACCATAGACTTTGAAGGCTTTAATGAAGTTGGAGCCATTGTCCGTGGTTGTTCTGACTATCTTCCCCTGAATGTCATACTCAGCATGGATATCATTAACATAGTAAAATCTAAATATAGTTCCCAACAAAAGTATTTTTAGCATAAATCATGTTCAAGATTAGCGAACAGGCTGTGTCGAATGTCTAGCCAAGATAATATATATATAATACTATATCTTTTTTATTTAATTTAACCATTATTATAATTTTGTGTACTAAATGTTCTAAATCATTTTCTATGTTGTTGTGATGCTTTGGCAATACAAAATGTACTTTTTTTGTCGTGTCAATAAAGCTTTCTGAATTGAATTGAATTGTGAGAGAGCCCCTCCTCCGGCCGCGCGCGCGCGCTCTCATTCTTCAAACGGTCTCCCTCCCTCGCGCATAATCAAAATTAAAAATGTCTTGGTAATTCACCATACCATGTGGAAAATGTGGCCTAAAAGGTCATTCACCATACTCAAAACATCGCTTTGAATTAATGTAATTCTGCCAGCAGTCTTAACTTAAAAATTCTAGTGGAAAACGTTACATATTTTTTTTTGTTGACCCAATGATTTATTTTTTTAGAGTGTACATGTGAAATAAAGCTAATAATTGACATTTTGAATCGTAGTGATTGAACCAGTCAGTGTCTGTCAGTTTTACTCTGAGATCAGAATCAAGACTGGAAATAACCTTTATTAATATAGATATACACTTGAATACTTTTACAATGCATTTTGATTTAAAAAGCTATTATGGCAAATGCCGCTTTAATGGACATTTCAACACAATACATAAATGAGAGAGAGAGAGAGAGAGAGAGAGAGAGAGAGAGAGGAGAGAGAGAGAGAGAGAGAGAGGGGGGGGGGAGAGAGAGAGAGAGAGAGAGGGGAGAGAGATAGTGAGAGAGAGGGGGAGAGAGAGAGGGGGAGAGAGAGAGAGAGATTCATCATATATTCATGTTGTTTCAATCCTGATGTAATAATGACTGTCAGAAAAAAATAAACATTTAATTTTATTTTTTTCTGATTTAAAATTATAATTGCAATATTTTTAACATAATTCAGATGTAGTCTCACATATAAAGGTGTTTAAGGACAATATGTACTATATTATATATATTTTAACGTAAACCACATTAGTTTTTAAACTTGTAGAAAATAATATAAAAGTTTTCTAAAACTATATGAAACAAACACGAATACTGCGTACATTTATAAACACTTGATACATGTTTTTTTTTTACATGTTTTTGTTGGTAACACTATTTTACAGTGTCATTGTTACACGTTACATGTATTTACTATAGTAATAACTATAAATGAACCCTAACCCTATAGTACGTACATGTACTTAATATTACTCAGTACTTAAATATATAATTACACATTAAAATAAAGTGTTTTTTTACTTTGACTTTGATTATTTGTCCCAGACTCATTTACTTTCCTGTTCAACAGTTCTTCTGTATTAGATTCAGTCCAAACTCTCTTTTGATGAAGATTCATGAAGTGATTCAGTCAAAACTGGACATTAAAAAGCAAACGTGTAAAAACAGTGAAACTCAGGGTGACAAACGTTTATCATGAATGAAAATAACAGTCAAAGATCAACAACTGAAGAAACATGTTCAGACTGAAACAGGAACAAGCGTTTATTGACCATAAACTACAATAACATGATTAAACTGTAATAAAACATGTGAATTAACAGTGAAATACTGGAGGTGACAGTAGATTAATGTTCATTTTACAGTTATCTCTATGATTATATAGATGATGTGTTATTCATCTCACATTATTGATTATAATAATCCTGTGAGATCCAGCAGTTTTAATCAGATCATCTGAAGGATTTTAATAACACATTGTGCACAAATAAAGTGTGTGAATATCAATAACGCTGATAATGCAGTAACACACACAATCAGTTACACAACTGAAAAATGGCAATTTAGTGTGTGTGTGTGTGTGTTTATGTAATCAGACACTTCTGATAAAAAATTCAAATGTTAAATGGTACCACATTTTCTTTGTTTTCTTTTACAGTGTGTGTGTGTGTGTGTGTGTGTGTGTGTGTGTGTGTGTGTGTGTGTGTGTGTCAGTCAGAGTGTGTGTGTTGTTTAATGTGACACAGAGACACTGAAGAGTTAACATAATCAAGTCCAAATCCCACACAGAGGGGTTCAGTGAATGTGTGTGTGAATGTGTGTAAGTGTGTGAGTGTGTGTGTGTCAGAGACGCTGTAGAAGGACAGAGTGCCGGCCGACACGTCCACAAACACTCCTACTCTCTTACAGGATCCTGGATCAGCAGAAACAGCAGTGGAGTTATTATTGTGCCAGACAGAGAGTGTGTGATCATAGCAGCTCAGACTCCAAGACTTCTCATTATATCCAAACCAACAGTCATCACTCCATCCTTTCCTCTTGATTCCTTTATATGACACTGATATACCAGCATCTTCACTCCATTCAGCCTCCCAGTAACAGCGTCCAGTCAGACTCTCTCCACACAGAACCTGAGGATAATGATCAAATCTCTCTGGATGATCAGGATACGACTGACTCTTAGACACACACGTCACCTTTCTGTTCTCCTCAGACAGAGCGAGACGAGTGTGTGCTGTGTTTGGATCCAGTGTGAGATCAACGGCATCTGAACACAAGAACACACACATTACAACAGCAACATTTACAACAACACACACTAAACCTGTGTTTGAGGACTTACATCTGTGTAGTCTTGATGTAATCCTGAACTCTCCTCCGTGATCCACACTAGAAAACACACACACACACACACACACACACACACACACACACACACACACACACACACAAAATAATGAAACAAAACTTTAATTAAAGTACACTTATGAGTCGTATTCTCTCTCACAGACACACACTCTCTCTCTCTCTCTCTCTCTCTCTCTCTCTCTCTCTCTCTCTCTCTCTCTCTCTCTCTCTCTCTCTCACAAACACACTCTTTCTCTTTCTCTCACACACATGTAGTAGGTTGAAAAATGTAGGTATATGTAGGTATATAAAATAAAAAGAAGAAAAAATGATACCCCTTTAAAATTTTGTTTTATTCATAAACATTCACCTATTGATGTGTAAATTCATCAGTACATTCTCTGTTGTGGGTAGTTAAAATCTTTATGTTATTATTGTCTCCTGTAGAGGGCGTTTAGCGCTGTTGAATTAAGGTACTGCATCGGGGGCTTTAGAGTTAATTAAACTTTGCCAGAGCTTGCAGCAAGTACTCCTGTCTCACAGCGTCTCTGTTATCATTCTACAGGTGAGCAAAAACGATTCTAAAACTGTTCAAAACTAATGTTAAGAACTGTGTTTCAAACGTGTATGTTGATTTTTTTGATAATTTACCGAGAAAGACTGTTAATTTTGTTAATACGCATGCAGTAGAGATCAGTCAAATATCAGATTACACACGAGTGATAAATATGTGCATTTAAAGCGAAATGAGAGAAAATACTCATGTGAAAAGAGTTTATGAATGTTTCTAGAGTGTTTTATATGTTGATTGTAATTGGATGATAAAGTTTAAGTGAGTTAAATGTATATTTGCTACTGGAGCTATCTCGAGCCAAAATGCCAGTGCATGTATGTGTGAACTAGAGCCAAAATGGCGTCTTGCATGTAAAACACGAGGTTACTGTGAAGCCAAATGCATTTAGGTGACAGTGTGAAAATGGAATTAGTGTTCATGAGGATGTGAAAACAGTATGTATTGTGATTGATTATAATGTTTTGCAGAACAAGTCAATATAGACAAAAGTAATTAAGGAAAAAGTCTTTATTGAAAAGTTATTTTCTTTAATGGAATGTGTTACAAAGAAACAAGTAATTGTTCTGAAAAGTAAATATGTGAATGTTGTGAATACATTGAGAACTAAGAAAAATGAGAGAGTTAATTAAACTTTGCCAGAGCTTGCAGCAAGTACTCCTGTCTCACAGCGTCTCTGTTATCATTCTACAGGAGTGGTTAATTCACATCACCCATTCAGGCTTCCCAGTCCTGAAGCGGGTAACAATTTGGGGGCTCGTCCGGGATCAGCGCCACCTGGTGGTCGGGTGCTGATCAGTAAAGAACCATAGTGGTTAAACGTCATTCGTCCCAGACCAGCGAGTTGAACGGCAGACACCAGCAGTCCAGTCATGGCTACTCTTCGAAAACTACATTGGGAGATCGAGAAGCAGCTCCACCTGCTGGTCAGCTCTTCAAACTGCAACGCACTCTACAAGGTAGCCCGGTGTTGCGCGGAGGAGGAAGAAGAGGGGGTCCCAGACGCGGATGCTACAGAAGTGGAACTCTACGACTACATCGTTGATTTCATGCGAGGAGAACAACTGCAGAGTCTAGAGGACCAAGGAATGGCCCGCTTGCTGACCCTTCATGACCTCGTTCGTGAGATGACTGCCACAGAACCAGATTTTGCTACGGATGACGCAGAAAACGAAGAGAGTGTGGGACTGATATCGCAATCTGCATCGACATCAGCGGCTGCAAGGGTGCAGGTAGCACAAACTACATGTCTGACATCACATTCAAGAGCTGAACAAACTGTTCCACTGCCTAGAGTGTCTGAACAAATGACTGGTCTGATCAAATTCTCTGATGTTGCATCATATTTGCCACGTAGAGAGTTCAAAATTTACGGTGGTCAAATTTCTGATTCAAATTCAGACTTGAGTTTCAACAGCATTTGTAAGCAAATTGATGAAGGTATAGCAGAAAATTTCTCAGAGTCAGAAGTTATTAGAACAGTGTTAAAGGTTATCAAACCTGGTACCTTCAAAGAGATGCTTATTACAAAAGACAGCCTTACCGTAGCTGAGTTGAAACGGTTCCTTAGAGCTCACCTTAGGGACAAAAGCAGTACTGAATTATTCCAAGAACTGAGCAATGCAAAACAACAGGACAGGGAATCCCCTCAACAGTTCATGTATAGGTTAATGGGGCTTAAGCAGAGGGTGTTGTTTGCTTCAGAACAAACAGAATCTGAGTTTCAGTATGACCGTAAACTGGTCCAAGGTGTTTTTCTACACTCACTGTATCAGGGTCTGAATGTAAAATACACGTTTGTCCGGAGGGACATTAAAGCAGCAATAGGTACACAGGAAACCTCAGATGATCAGATCCTAGAACTGATTACACAGTCTGTTAGTGAGGAAACTGAAAGACAAAAGCGAATAGGTCACACCTACAAATCCAAAGCTACAATTGCAAGTGTGACACAGCAGGAGGATGTGAAGGGGCAAAGTTCTTCCCTGAATCATGCCGAAGTTAAAGCCAATCGTGATGCCATTCATGAACTTTCTGTACAAGTATCTGCATTGACCAAGAATCTAGAGAAAGTTGTCATGTCAATGGGCCCTGGTGTTCAACAGCAAACCCAAACAGTCGCTGCAAGTGCACAACAACCAGTAAAGTCAGAAGCAAAGGGTAAATGCCCACAGTGTTTATCCCAAAATGTTGAAGTGTGTACTCACTGTTTCTTCTGTGGTCAAGCAGGGCACCGAGCTGTGGGCTGTCTCATGAAAAGTCGGGCGTTAAAAGAGAGGAGGTCACTGGGGAGGGACCACCAGTGACCGAAGAAGATCTCGTGTCCCAACCTTCCTTCCATGCACCCAGAGGTGAGCAACCTGTAACACAGAACACATCCAACAGAGCAAAGGAAATTGGAGGGAAACGTGTCGCACAGCTGATTGGCAGTCGCTGCATGATAACTTGCCATTTAAATGGTGTCCAGACTCAAATGCTTTTGGACAGTGGAGCTCAGATCAGTATGGCTGGACAGATGTGGCTAAAGAAGAACTTACCAAACATCGAAATCCAACCACTAGAATCTCTATTAGCAGATAGCCAGCTACACGTCACTGCAGCAAATGGGACAGCTGTACCCTTTGATGGGTGGGTTGAGGTTTTATTAGAGATCACAAGTGGCAAACAAAACAAAATCGCCATCCAAGTGCCCCTTTTGGTGAGTCAAAAATGCATGGACTGTCCACTGCTTGGGTTCAATGTAATTGAGGAGATCATAAGGGAGAATAATGACTGTGCAAATAACATGAGCCTAATTGATCTTCTGTCTGAAGCCTTGCAGATGCAAAAAAGTGCCGCTGAGACCTTGGTGTCCACAGTGAACTCTAACCTCCTCCAAGAATGCACTGCCAGCTGTATAGTAAAGACTGGGAAGTCAGGAGCCACCATCCCCTGTGGTCAGGTCTTAGAGGTAAAATGCAGAGTGAGAACATGGCATGAGGGTGGGACCATGATGTTCGAACCAGCATCAGAAAGTTTCATCCCCGAAGGGTTGGAGTTATTTCCTGCTGTCGTAAATGTGCCTCCTGGCGCCTCAAAGACGGTGAAAATTCCAGTTTAAAATTCCACAAACCATAACATTTACCTACCTCAGAGACTTGTCTTAGGTAATATCGAACCCATCAGCGAAATTAGACCAGTTTGCTCTTCCTCCAGCATTTCACATCCAGATCAACAGATCAATGGTGCGCTTTTGTGTTCATCCCAGCTTACGTCAGCGGACGATGTCTGTAAAAGGGAACATCATGAGAGGAGAGTTGGAGAAAAATGGCAACCACCTGTTGATCTTGAACACCTCAATAAACAGGAACAAGATATTGTGAGGAAAATGTTGTTTGAGGAGTCAGATGTGTTTGCTCAGGATGAGGGAGACATCGGGTGTATTCCTGATCTGCAGCTTAAAATCCGTTTGTCAGATAATGCACCAGTCCAGAGGTGTTATAATTCCATCCCAAAACCCCTTTATAAGGAGGTCAAAGACTATGTGCAAAATCTGTTGAACAGAGGTTGGATCAAGAAGTCATCCTCATCGTATTCGTCACCAGTGGTATGTGTTCGAAAAAAAGACAGTAGCTTGCGCTTGTGTGTGGATTTTCGAGCTCTTAACCGCAAGACCATCCCTGATCGACATCCTCTCCCCAGGATTCAAGATCTGTTAGACAGCCTTGGGGGAAATTCATGGTTTTCCATTCTGGATCAGGGAAGCGCATACCATCAGGGATTTGTGAGTGAGGACTCTAGACATGTCACTGCCTTTAACACTCCATGGGGACTATACGAGTGGGTGCGTATTCCCTTTGGGTTAACGAACGCCCCAGCTGCATTTCAGCGATGCATGGAAAGAGTATTGGAGGGTATTAGAGATGAGTGCTGCGCCCCCTATTTAGATGATGTACTGTGTTACTCAAAGTCCTTCAGCGACCATGTTGACCATCTTCGAAATGTATTTAGTAAGATGAGAGAGCACGGAATTAAACTTCGACCAAAAAAGTGTGAGCTATTTAAAAGTAAAGTGCGATACATTGGTCGCTTGGTGTCAGGAGATGGAATCCAGATAGACCCAGCAGACTTGGAGGCTGTCAGGGCCCTGAAGAATAAGGAACCCCGCACAGTGGGAGAAGTGCGGACGCTGCTGGGATTCCTGAGCTATTACAGGTCTTACATCCAAGACTTCTCGAGGTTGGCCAAGCCACTCTTTGAGCTTCTCCTCACGCCACCTGGAACAAGTGAGAGTGCGCAAAACCCCCAAGTTCCCAATCGTCGAGGTGCACTAAGAAAGAATGAAAAAGGGCAGCTTAACTCGAGAACCCCAATCGTTTGGACTGCAGAACATCAGGCTGTTGTTTCCAAATTTGTCGATATGTTGACAAGCCCGCCAGTGCTAGCTTACCCAAATTTTGACCTGCCCTTTGTTTTACACACGGATGCTTCGAATGAAGGGTTAGGAGCTGTGCTTTATCAGCAACAGGGCAATAAACTCCGTGTCATTGGGTATGGGTCCCGCACATTAACCCCGGCTGAAAAGAACTACCACCTACACTCGGGTAAACTGGAATTTTTGGCCCTCAAATGGGCCATCTGTGATAAGTTTAGAGACTATCTCTACTATGCCCCAACTTTCACAGTTTACACCGATAACAATCCGCTGACCTATATCCTCAGCACAGCAAGGTTGAATGCAGTAGGGCAGCGCTGGGTGGGTGAGTTAGCGGACTTTCACTTTGACATCCGATACCGACCTGGTAAAGCCAATGTCGATGCTGATACACTGTCCAGACAGCCCCTGAAACTGATTGAAGTCATGGGTGAACACACAGAAACGTTATCACCTGAAACTGTGTCTGCTGTTTGGCAGGGTAGTAAAGCTGTGGCTGACAGTGATGTTCCGTGGGTTGCCGCCTTAGAGCTCAATAGTCCAGGGGAAGATGTAATATGCACTGAAGGCAGTATCTCCACAGTCACCCCTGAAAACATCAAAGCTGCACAACGAGATGATCCAGCAATATGTGAGATAATCACATTGAAAGAACAGGGCTGGACACCAAACGAAAAAGACAAGAATAACATGAAAAAAGAAACAAGGCGACTTCTCTTTGAATGGACCAAATTGGAGCTAGAGGACGGGATCTTGTACCGTAAGACAGGACAGACCAGACAATTAGTTCTCCCTCCACGGTTCAAAACCACAGTACTTAAAAAGTTGCACAATGAAATGGGACATGTAGGAGTGGAGAAAGTGCTCCATCTTGCTCGTGAACGCTTTTATTGGCCCTCAATGAGGAAGGAGATTGAGGAGTATGTAACAACTAAGTGTGCTTGCATAAAACAAAAGCATCCACATGTCCACCAACGAGCACCCATGGGATCCATTACATCTAGTTCTCCATTTGAGCTGGTGAGCGTGGACTACTTACATCTTGAGCCAAGCAAGGGTGGTTGTGAGTATATTCTTTTGCTGGTAGACCACTTCACCCGCTTCGCACAGGCGTACCCTACGAGAAACAAGTCCGGTAAGACTGCTGCAGAAAAGATTTTCCAGGACTTCATTCCTCGCTTTGGGTATCCCGAAAAACTCCACCACGACCAGGGTAGAGAGTTTGAGAACCACCTGTTTCAGAGGTTACAACAGTTGTCAGGAATAGCCCACTCCAGAACCACACCATATCATCCTCAGTGTAACCCTGTGGAGAGGTTAAATCGGACAATTTTGCAAATGCTCAGGACTCTGGAGGAGGAAAAAAAGAAGGAATGGAAGGATTATCTACCTCACATTGTGCATGCTTATAATTGTACCAGGCATGAAGCAACCGGCTACTCTCCATTCTTCCTTTTGTACGGCAGATCACCCCGATTGCCTGTCGACTTGCTGTTTAACCTGGAAAACAAGACAGAGGGTTCAAATCAACAAACTTTTGCACGGAAATGGGAAGACAGAATGAGGCAAGCATATCAGATCGCGAAAGAGAACAGTCAAAAATCTTCAGCAAAGGGGAAGAAATACTATGACCGAGCAGTAAGAGGTGTCATTCTGCAACCAGGAGACCGGGTGTTGGTAAGAAACCTTTCGGAAAGAGGTGGCCCGGGAAAGTTACGTGCATACTGGGAAAAGGACGTACATCGTGTCCTAGAGCGTATCGGTGATGGTCCGAGACAGGTTCCAAGACCCTTCGAGTGCTTCATCGCAACCTCTTGCTCGCTGTCAATGATTTACCTTTGGAAGATCCCATGGCTGAAGCTAAGGAGAAAAGGAAAGGAAAACACAGAAAACAAGTGAGAAATCAGCTGGAGAATGAGTCAGACTCAGATGCCTCAGATGAGGAGGAACATACTTACCGGTATAACCTTCGTACGAACATACCTTGCTATAGATTTGTGACAGTTCCACCAACAGAGAGTGAACTTGAAACTCAAACAACCCAAAACCATTCTTACCTCCGTCCAACTGCAACAGAATTTTATCCTGACGAAAGAGGTGATTCACCAAGGAACCAGGGTCAGGAGTTGGAACAAATTCTTGAGTCTCCATCTGTTCCTGGGAAAAATCAAAGGTCTGTGATGCCAGATGAGGAGAGGCGAAGGGATGAAGGAGAAACAGTTAGAGTTGCAGAAAATGAAATAGAAAGGGGAACTACAGTGATGGAGGAAGGAAATGTGAGAAGGACACAAAGAGTGGGAAAACCAAGAGAAATGTTCACATATGACACTCTGGGTGTTCCATCTTACCAACCCTGGAGAGCAGAGTTACACTCACTACAACTCACACAACCCTATATATCTCAAAATGGGACACATTACTTTCAGTATATGCCCACTAACCCTTGTTGTCATTGTTGTCATAAGGTGTACTGAGGTAATGATTCAAAGAAGAGAATGAAAGCAAATAAAACATTTTCAGAGGTTATTCAGATGTCAGGAGTCATCAAAAAAAAAAAAAGGGGAGAGTGTAGTAGGTTGAAAAATGTAGGTATATGTAGGTATATAAAATAAAAAGAAGAAAAAATGATACCCCTTTAAAATTTTGTTTTATTCATAAACATTCACCTATTGATGTGTAAATTCATCAGTACATTCTCTGTTGTGGGTAGTTAAAATCTTTATGTTATTATTGTCTCCTGTAGAGGGCGTTTAGCGCTGTTGAATTAAGGTACTGCATCGGGGGCTTTAGAGTTAATTAAACTTTGCCAGAGCTTGCAGCAAGTACTCCTGTCTCACAGCGTCTCTGTTATCATTCTACAGGTGAGCAAAAACGATTCTAAAACTGTTCAAAACTAATGTTAAGAACTGTGTTTCAAACGTGTATGTTGATTTTTTTGATAATTTACCGAGAAAGACTGTTAATTTTGTTAATACGCATGCAGTAGAGATCAGTCAAATATCAGATTACACACGAGTGATAAATATGTGCATTTAAAGCGAAATGAGAGAAAATACTCATGTGAAAAGAGTTTATGAATGTTTCTAGAGTGTTTTATATGTTGATTGTAATTGGATGATAAAGTTTAAGTGAGTTAAATGTATATTTGCTACTGGAGCTATCTCGAGCCAAAATGCCAGTGCATGTATGTGTGAACTAGAGCCAAAATGGCGTCTTGCATGTAAAACACGAGGTTACTGTGAAGCCAAATGCATTTAGGTGACAGTGTGAAAATGGAATTAGTGTTCATGAGGATGTGAAAACAGTATGTATTGTGATTGATTATAATGTTTTGCAGAACAAGTCAATATAGACAAAAGTAATTAAGGAAAAAGTCTTTATTGAAAAGTTATTTTCTTTAATGGAATGTGTTACAAAGAAACAAGTAATTGTTCTGAAAAGTAAATATGTGAATGTTGTGAATACATTGAGAACTAAGAAAAATGAGAGAGTTAATTAAACTTTGCCAGAGCTTGCAGCAAGTACTCCTGTCTCACAGCGTCTCTGTTATCATTCTACAGGAGTGGTTAATTCACATCACCCATTCAGGCTTCCCAGTCCTGAAGCGGGTAACACACACACACTCTCACACACTCTCTCACTCACAGACACACACACATACACACACACACACACACACAGTCTCTCTCTCTCTCTCTCTCTCTCTCTCACACACACACTCTCTCTCTCTCTCACACACACTCTCTCGCTCACTCTCTCTCTCACAGACACACACACTCTTTCTCTCTCTCTCACAGACACACTCTTTCTCTCTCTCTCACACACACACTCTCACAGACACACACACTCTCTCTCGCTCACTCTCTCACAGACACACACACTCTCTTTCTCTCTCTCTCACAGACACTCTTTCACTCTCTCTCAGACACACACTCTCTCTCGCTCACTGTCTCTCTCACAGACACACACTCTCTCTCACTCTCTCTCTCACAGACACACACACTCTCTCTCGCTCACTCTCTCACAGACACACACTCTCTCTCGCTCACTCAATTCAATTCAATTCAGAAAGCTTTATTGGCATGACAAAAAAGTACATTTTGTATTGTCAAAGCATCACAACAACATAGAAAATGATTTTGAACATTTAGTACACAAAATTATAATAATAGTTAAATTAAATAAAAAAGATAGTATTATATATATTATCTTGGCTAATTATTGCAAAAATAATAATACAGATAACATAAAGCAATAATAATAGTGTAAACAAAGATTAATAAATAAAATAAAAAGGATTATATTGCAAAAATCATGTATATAAAAGACAAAAATAAACAAACACTGAACTTGAACATTATATATGTGTGTAGGTGTGATGGGATGGGTTAGGCTGTGTGTGTGTGTGTGTGTGTGTGTGTGTGTGTGTGTGTGTGTGTGTGTGTGTGTGTGTGTGTGTGTGTGTGATTGGGTGTGTTAGGCTGTGAGTGAGTGTGTGTGTATTGGGTGTTTGCTGCTCTGCTCGTCCCTCAGGATGTGGAGAGATGCTACTAGTCTTGCTGCTATATTGGAGCATTTGGCTTCTTCGCCGAGGATGAATCTGAGTTTTTGGGTTGTATTACAGGTGTTAAATTGGGGAAATATCTTATTAATTTGGGGGTAATATTGGTTTCTGATGTGTTCATATTTTGGGCATTCTGTGAGGAAGTGCAGCTCGGTCTCCGGCACTCCCAGAATGCAGTGCGAGCAGAGTCTGTCCTCGCGGGAGAGCCAGGTCTGTCTGCGCCGGCCCGTCTCGATGGCCAGGCTGTGCTCGCTGAGTCTCTCTCACACACACACACACACACACACACACACACACACACACTCTCGATGGCCAGGCTGTGCTCGCTGAGTCTGTACATGGTCAGGGTTTTCCTGAGCTTCACATCACTCACTGTGCTCAGGTAGCTCGCAACAGTGTACTCTCGATTTAGTGCCGAATAACATTCCAGTTTGTGTTGGTTTTGAATGGTGTTCGTCCAATGGGTGATGTACTTGTCTTGTTCTGTGTTGATAATTTGTGCAGGCCGAATGTGTGTGAGTGTGTGTGTGTGCTGAGGCGAGCTGATCTCTGCCGGAGAGAGCTCAGTCAGTCTCAGCACCAGCTGGCACAGGGGACTCCTCGCTACGCTCAGCTCTTGGTGTTTGAGGGCTCTGTAGTGGTATGAGTTGGGGTCGCTTGTTTTCAGGTGTTTCCAGAATTTGATGGCTCTTTTTTGGATGTTTAGGAGGAGAGGGTATTGGCCTAATTCTGCCCTGCATCCGTTGTTTGGTGTTTTTCTTTGGACTTTGAGTATTCTTTTACAGAAATCTAAATGTAGAGTTTCAATCGGATGTTTTTCCCAATTTAAAAAATAAAATTTTATAGAAGGACCCCACACTTCACTGCCATATAGAACAATTGGTTCAATTATTGATTTGAAAAGTTTGAGCCAAATTTGGATTGGGATGTCCATTTTGATTGATCGTTTTATGGTATAGAAAGCCCTTTGAGCTTTCTCTTTGAGTTCATTCACAGCCAAAGTAAAGTTACCAGTTGGAGTTATTTTCAGGCCGAGGTAAGTGTATGTGTTCTCTTACGAGAGTTCTCTCGTACTGCGTTTGATAAAACGCTGCGGGAAAAGTCTCTTTTCACGAAATACTGAAGCAAAATTATCCTTAATTTTCATATTTGTAAAACGCATTGCGGCAGTGCACAGCCATGGCGAGACGGCTCGCTCACTCATTGGCTGTTCTGCGGCAACTGCATGAGCCTATCGAGCGAGGGCTGATGCAACATCAGACCAATGAGAGCGCTTCGCGCGCTCCTCGTCACATCCCGCCGAAACGGGTGTGGCCATCCCCTATAAAAGGAGCTCGAGTAGGCTGATTCAACTGATTTTCATCTCTTCAGCGAAGCTCACGCATCGCTGGATCACGGAGAAGCAAGCGTCGTCGAGGCAAGCTTTTCAGCGGGACGAGCCCTTGAAGCCGCTGGCCTTCGCCGCCTTCTACTGCCGTACCTGCTGCGCTTTCCGGCGCTCATATCCTTTATCTGCTCTGTTCTGTGTGTGTGTGTGCAGTGTTCCCCGAACACTCTCCCCCTAAAAGAGCCGCGTCTTTTTCAAGATGCCATCCTGTGGCTCGTGCCGAGCCCCGCTCACCGAGGGAGACCGCCACGTTATTTGCGTCTCCTGTCTGGGCGAAGAACACGCAGCGCTCGCGCTCGCTGACGGCGGCTGCCCTCACTGCGAGCTTTTGCCGATGGTGACTCTGCGGACTCGCCTGGCACAGTTCTCCGAGCCTGCGCCCCCCGCCGCGGTGCCGCGCCGTAGGAAGCGCCGCTCGCAGCGGGCCCCGGAACCCACCTCTTCCCGACAAAGCTCGCCGGCTCGCCCGCCAGCTTCGCCGGCTTCCCCCGAAGCACTTCCCGATGCTCAGCGCCCGCAGTCTGCCGCCGCTTCATCTGAGGAAGTTGTTTCTGAAGTCGAGTCGGTCGATAAGGATTCCTGCTCTCTGCTAGCTTCAGGCAGTGAGGACTGGGCGAGCTCTGCGGATCTCACGCCTCCTGCCCGAAAGCCGTCGGCTAGAGCTAGCATCGAGAGGGAGCTCATGCGAGTACTCGCGTTGGCCGCGGCGAGCCTCGGCCTCGAGTGGTCTGCACCGGAACTCCCCTCGCGCACCCGGCTTGATGGTAGCTTCCTCCCTGGTGAGCGCACTTCTCCTGTGTCTAAGCCCGCTCCGTTTCTTCCTGAGCTTCATGAAGAAGTGGCGAAGGCCTGGAACGCTCCCTTTTCTGCACGAACACGTTCGTCTGTATCCCCAGCATTTTCCTCCCTGGATAATGCTCAGGACCGAGGCTACCTCACTCTGCCGCCGGTGGAACAGGCGATAGCAGCCCACCTTTGCCCGCCCTCTGCTGGACGGCGGACTAAGCCAGTGCTGCCGTCAAAAGCCTGCCGCATGACGTCGTCGCTGCTCGCGCGGATCTTCTCCGCCGCTGGGCAGGCGGCATCGGCTCTGCACACCATGGCCACGCTTCAGGTTTTCCAAGGCGATCTCCTCCGCAAGCTGGACGAGATAGGACCTGAAGCTATCTGCATCGCGGACCTGAGAAGCGCGTCGGATCTTTCCCTCCGCGCTACCAAGGCTGCAGCACAAGCCATGGGACGCTGTATGGCTTCCGCTACCGTAGCCGAGAGGCATTTGTGGCTGACGCTCACGGAGATGGCTGATGCAGAGCGCAACGCGTTCCTCGACGCCCCGCTATCCTCCGCTGGCCTCTTTGGATCTTCTCTCTCCGAGTTCGTGGAGAGATTTTCCGAAGCCCAGAAAGCGTCACAGGCGTTCAAGCACTTCCTGCCGAAGCGCTCCAGTTCTGCAGCGGGCCGTGAGAAACAGGCCCCTCGGAGCTCACAGCCTCAGCCCCCGGCCGCCCCCTCACAGCGACAGCAGCGCAGCTCACGCCCTCGCTCTCGCTCTACCAGCCGCCGCCCCACTCACCGCGGGCCGCGACCAAGGGTTGTGTTGAAGCCGGAAGCCCCAAAGAAATCCTAGCACGCCTAGGAAAGCGCAGGTGTGTAAGCCCCGTTGCGACCGGGCCCTCACCAAAGCGCACCGCTGTCTCAGTCCCAGGAATTGCGACTGCTTCAGCGTTCTCAGCAGAGCACAAGCCCGCACAGCTGCCCGCTTGCCTGCACACAAAAGCCGTTTTTACGGCTACCCAGATAAATCCCGAAAAGAGTGTATTTTCTGGTGTCCCGGCCAAGGCCGATGGTGCTATAAATGTAGTGTTGATGCCCACTTCTCTGTGCCCATCCCTACACACAAGCACAGCCCTGCACACAGGGCCCGTACTCATAAGATCGACGCAGTTCGATCGCGCCCCAAACATAGTCAAAGTGCCCACTTCCCAGTGCCCACAAACGCTATGTCTGGCAAGCCACAGGCTCCCTGTAAAAACGGGACCTGTGCGCGCCCGCTCTGTTCATGCAGACAGCGCGGCCAAAGCAGTAAACGTGCCCGGTCCCCGCCCACGTTCACTTGTAGGCTGCATGAGTCCCATGAGACCTTCTCAGACCTCCCTCGTTCAGATAAACACTGTAGCGGGGTCGAGGATGAGCGTTTTGCCCGCTGTATTACGCGCGCTCCCCGCCTCAAATGTCACAGGCGTAACGCCTATGCTAGCGCACCCCGAAGCGCCGCCGTCGCACAGCGAACAGAGCGCGCTTCGCATCCAACCCCTAGCCGGCCATGCAGACGCATGGGCCGCGCTTCCAGGGGTTTCGGACTGGGTACTAGACATTATAAAGAGAGGCTTCTCGCTACAGTTTTGTCGGCGCCCTCCACGCTTCACAGCACGCGTCGAAACTACGGTGAATTCAGAAGTAGCACACCTACTTCGCGCCGAAATATCAAAACTGTTGAGCAAAGGGGCGATACAACATGTATCCCAAGCTCAAAGCGAAGGGGGGCTATACAGCAGATACTTCCTAGTCCCCAAAAAGGACGGTGGTATCAGACCCATACTAGATCTAAGACGACTAAACAGAGCTTTAGTGAAACGCAGTTTCAAAATGCTCACGACCAGCAAAATCCTCGCGCACTTTCGCCGAGAAGACTGGTTTATGTCGATAGATCTAAAGGACGCGTATTTCCAAATACAGATAGCGTCACGCCACAGGCGATTCTTGAGATTCGCCTTCGAGGGTCGGGCATACCAGTATACAGTCCTGCCATTCGGCTTGTCCCTGGCACCCCGTACATTTACGAAGTGCATGGACGCAGCGCTCGCTCCCCTCAGACTCAGGGGCATGCGAGTGCTGAACTATTTGGACGACTGGCTGATCATAGCTCAATCACGATCTCAGCTCGTGGAGCACAGAACCATGTTACTCGATCACCTCGAGAATCTTGGTATCACGATCAATTGGACGAAGAGCTCCCTGAACCCCAGCCAAACTATATCGTTTCTGGGCATCGTTCTGGACTCTCGTTCTATGACGGCGCGGCTGTCGCAACAGCGCGCGCTGCGCATACAGCACGCAGCGAGGTCCTTCCGCTGCGGTGCGATTATCCCGCTCAAACGGTTTCAGAGGATGCTGGGCCTCATGGCCTCAGCATCATCAGTTCTCCAGCTGGGCCTGCTTCGCATGCGCCCTCTGCAGTTCTGGTTGAAAGCGCGAGTGCCACGCGGAGCGTGGGCACTCAGCCGATTGCGCCTCAAAGTCGATCAAGACTGCGCAGCAGCCCTGAGACCATGGGCGGCGGGCGATTGGTACCGTTCAGGTGTAAGCCTGGGGACTTCCTCGAGAGTGAAAGTGGTGTCTACGGACGCATCCACCTCGGGATGGGGAGCGCTGCTCGAGGGCAGGCCGTTCTTTGGCCTTTGGTCAGAACGAGAAAAGCTCCATCATATCAACTGCCTGGAAATGCTAGCAGTTCACAACGCGCTGACGCGCTTTTGTCCCCACATCAAGGACCAACACGTCGTAGTCCGCTCGGACAACACGGCCGTGGTGTCCTACATAAATCGCCAGGGCGGTCTCGGATCCAGTTCCCTTTACAGGCTGGCCGAGCGCCTCCTAATATGGGCTCAGCGCAACCTGAGCTCGCTGAGAGCGGTGCATGTGCCCGGGACACTCAACCTGGGTCCAGACAGGCTGTCCAGGAACAATGTTCCCACGGGCGAATGGTCTCTACACCCACAAACAGTCCGGCTGTTGTGGCAGAGATTCGGCAGGGCGGAGGTGGACCTATTCGCGTCCCCAGAAAACGCTCATTGCCCCGTGTTCTTTTCAAAGAGCGACAGCGCGCTGTCCCACAAGTGGCCGCACTGCCCGCTATACGCGTTTCCCCCAGTCTCCCTCCTACCTCAGGTGCTGGAGCGAGTCAGGGAGGTGAAATGCCCAGTACTGCTTATAGCACCGTTCTGGGACAACCAAGCCTGGTTTCCAGTCCTGATGCAGTTAGCAGACTCCGCTCCATGGCCAGTGCCATTGAGGAGAGATCTCCTCTCGCAGGCCAGGGGCTCGATTTGGCACCCACACCCAGAGCTGTGGTCCCTTCATGCGTGGACGCTCAACGGTTACCCGTTAGTCTCACGGATGGAGTGCTGAACACCATCACTCAGGCTAGAGCGCCTTCCACCAGACGGCTTTATGCCTCGAAGTGGTCGGTTTTCTCCAGCTGGTGTACAGCTCGGGGCCTGTCACCCCTCGATTGTGAGGTGACGGAGGTTCTCTCCTTCCTACAAGAGCTGTTGGACAAGGGCAGATCCCCTTCCACGCTCAAAGTCTATGTGGCGGCTATCGCAGCGTGCTCGACAGCAACGCCAGGCCAGTCACTGGGAAGGAACGATTTAGTCATCCGCTTCCTCAGGGGAGCTAGGAGGCTGAATCCCCCCAGACCTCCCTCAGTCCCGGTGTGGGACCTTTCTACGGTCTTGGCAGCCATGAAAGGTCCCCCCTTTGAGCCTATCCAATCTGTCAGCCTCAAACATCTGTCTTTCAAAACGGTGTTTTTGATGGCCCTCGCTTCGGTGAAGCGCATAGGCGATCTGCACGCGCTCTCTGTGAGTCCAACGTGCTTGGAGTTTGGGCCCAATGACTCCAAAGTCATACTCAAACCTAAGCACGGCTACGTGCCGAAATCCCTCAACACTCCGTTTAGGGCTCAGGTTATTTCCCTGTCTGCCCTGCCGGGATCAAACGAGGAAGGGGACTCGAGCTGTCTTTGCCCCGTTAGGGCTTTAAGAGCTTATGTGTCCCGCTCCGCTGCCTTCAGACAGACGGAGCAGCTCTTTGTCTCGTTCAGTGGACGTTCCAAGGGAACGGCTGTTTCGAAACAGAGCCTGTCCAGGTGGGTGGTTGACGCCATAACAATGGCTTATACTACCAAGGGCCTTCAGTGCCCGTTGGGCATTAGAGCGCATTCCACGAGAGGCGTTGCCTCATCGTGGGCCTGGTCTAGCGGGATTTCCTTACAGGAAATATGTACGGCGGCGGGCTGGGCCTCGCCGTCTACATTCATAAGGTTCTACAACCTAGAAGTTCCCGCCTTGCAGGCCAGGTTGTTTTCGGTTTAGCCGAATCAGCTGTCTACCTCGGCACTGATATCGCAGACGCACAGCGCCGCCGAAGTTTTCTGGGCAGAATTGTGTAAGACCCATGTTTTTCCCACATTAGCCAGGCTCCCTCCTGCCTATGTGATGTTATATCGCGTCTAGAACGCACCTATTTGGGCGAAAGTGTGTAAGTCCCACATTTCCCACATCAGCCAGGCTCTCCCTGCCTATGTGATGTTGTATCGCGCTTAAGGGCGCATCCATTCGGGCGAAATTACGTAAGACCCACATCTCCCACATCAGCCAGGTTTTTCCCCTGCCTATGTGGCGCTGTTTTCGCGCCTAAGGGCGCATATATCTGGGCAAATTTGCGTAAGACCCACATTTCCCACATTAGCCAGGCCTTCCCCTGCCTATGTGATGTTATATCGCGTCTTAGGACGCAGCTATCTGAGGGTGGTTGTCCCCCCCCCCCCCCCCTCCAGACTCTCCGAGTCTACCGGGTGATTATGCACTGTATACCTGGACTAGCTTCCAGTGGTCGGTGTTTTCTCATCCCAGCACGCACGGCGTCTTACAAGTGGTTCCCGCAGCGTTTTATCAAACGCAGTACGAGAGAACTCTCGTAAGAGAACGTACTCGGTTACTAACGTAACCTCGGTTCTCTCTAGAAGAGGGAACGAGTACTGCGTTCCCTGCCGTGCGCGCGGTTCGCTCTGGTTCGCTTCGGCGATGAAAACCAGTTGAATCAGCCTACTCGAGCTCCTTTTATAGGGGATGGCCACACCCGTTTCGGCGGGATGTGACGAGGAGCGCGCGAAGCGCTCTCATTGGTCTGATGTTGCATCAGCCCTCGCTCGATAGGCTCATGCAGTTGCCGCAGAACAGCCAATGAGTGAGCGAGCCGTCTCGCCATGGCTGTGCACTGCCGCAATGCGTTTTACAAATATGAAAATTAAGGATAATTTTGCTTCAGTATTTCGTGAAAAGAGACTTTTCCCGCAGCGTTTTATCAAACGCAGTACTCGTTCCCTCTTCTAGAGAGAACCGAGGTTACGTTAGTAACCGAGTACGTTTGTGCTCTCAATGGTTCTGTGTGAGAGTGTGAATGTGTGTGTTGGTCCCTGAGATCTGGAGCGTTTCTGGAACATCATGACTCTAGTCTTCTGTCACTCTCTCTCTCTCGCTCTCTCATACACACACACACTCCCTCACTCTCTCTCTCTCTCTCTCTCTCTCTCTCTCTCTCTCTCTCTCTCTCTCTCTCATACACACACTCCATCACTCACTCTCTATCTCTCTCATACACACACACTCCCTCACTCACTCTCTCGCTCTCATACACACACTCCCTCACTCACTCTCTATCTCTCTCATACACACATACACATTCCTTCACTCTCTCTCTCTCTCTCTCACACACACACACACTCTCTCTCTCTCTCTCTCTCACTCCCTCACACTCCATCTCAGTAAAATAATAATGCTTTCACACACACACACACGCTCACACACACACGCTCTCACACACACACACTCTCTCTCTCTCTCTCTCTCTCTCTCTCTCTCTCTCTCTCTCTCTCTCTCTCTCTCTCTCTCTCTCTCACACACACACACACACACTCCCTCACACTCCATCTCAGTAAAATAATAATGCGGTCCCCTGTAGGTGTGTATCATTTAAACTACATTATTAAATAAGTGCAGTAACAGCAGCAGCTCTTCTTCTTCTCTCTCTTCATTAAAGCTCCACTGAAGGGTTGACAGATATATTATATATATATATAATAAAATAACCTAAACAAGCCCCTTAAAAAAAACAATAAGAGCCATTCCACCGAATGGGTGACATTTCTGTCTGCAGGACAATATACAGTATATATAAAAAATGCATGACAATTAACAATTAACTATAAAATACATTGTATTATTAAGCAACGTGTCCCACACATAAGGCTAATTGCAAATGTGAAATGTATAGGCTAATTAAACACATTAATAAAAACTACATAGAACACTAAAAAAGTTAGCATTTGTTGCATGTCCACACACTCTCTCTCTAACCTTCACCATGAAATATAGCCTAATGATTAAAATCCTTCAGAAATCTTTTTTCTTTTCCATCAGACTAAACTGGGAAGGGTCAGACACAGCACTCGCATATTGTTGTCCTATTGTTAGTTTAATTGCTTTTATTGCTCTCTTCATTTGTAAGTGTGTTTAAAAGTACACGCTTAATGTGCAATAGTGCGCTGCATGTTCAAGTAAGGGATAATCCACGGCTAGCCATGCATTAAAGGATTTTAATGCACGACGTAGAGGCGAAGAACCACCCGACGTGAAGCTGTTTACAGTGCTTACACTGTTTACAGTGTGATTTTTTAACAGACGTGTAAAAATGACGGTTATTTTCTTAAAGGTATAGCGGAGGATTTTATTTTTCCGGGTGGGTAGTGTAAACTATTGGTCCACCTAAGTGTCAATCATTCTGGTGATATGTTTACGTAAGGCCGTCGTACGTGCTCATCCCTTAGTTTTCGCTTTCTGCGCATGCGCACTTTCAGGTGTTTATGTGTGGTGAGCTAGAGCTAAGCCATTCATTGAAGCTCGCCGTTTCACCGGGTCCTTTGAAAATGTCTGAGGGTCGCAAGATAAAAAGTTTGTACGAACTGTATGAGAAGAAGAGAAAGGCCTCAGAAGAGAGAAACAAGATCAGAGTGTTTTTGGGAGATTGTTTCACACGATGGCGTGCGCTGAAAACACAGGTTGGGCTTCCCACTGATGCCTCAGTCGCAAAGTTTCTACTCGACAGGTAAAGTTTGGCATGCTATTTGGAGAAAAAGTGCAAATCTTCTTTTGGAAAGTAATCTTGTATGAGCGATGCCGACAGCACCTTGTAAACAGAGCGTGCACGAGGAGAACCTCGCACACGTTTAATAGGCGTTCCCTCTCGGGAGCAGGTAGTGTGTTGCGCATGTGCATTTTTTCAAAAAGTGGAGAGGGCGGTTCTTATCTAAAATTCGGAAAGATCCTCGCTATTACCTTTAAGTTACGGCTCGTTAGTTCTAGCACTCCGACCACTTTAAATAAAGTAGAGCCATCGGATTGCTTTTATTTGAATGAATTATCACATTTATTTGAATTATCACAATATTTATTTAAATTCATTATTAAAAGAGAGAGACAGAGAACTGAAAGAGAAGGAACAGAGAGAGAGAGAGAGAGAGAGAGAGAGAGAGAGAGAGAGAGAGATGCGTGCACGAGTTACCTGTGTGCGTCGATCTCTTCTTTAAAGTCTAGCAGCTACAGTCCCCTCGTTGCTTAAGCATATAGCTAACTTAATGATTCTTTAATGGATTTATTAAAATTATTTAGGAATGACAGGCAACACTGACAGTGACAAGGCAATCTTTATTTGAACTAATCATGTCATTTATTTATTGTTAATTCTTTGTGCCGCTTTTTGTCATTCAACGTCTTCTCCAAGTCTTCTATTTCGTCTTGTGCCTGGGCCCATTTCCAAAAATTGCCATATTCACCATACAAATTAAACGATATGCAAAAATCATCCATTTAGCCTACCTAAATGTTTTCATATGTGTCTCTCACTCGCTTGCAAGTGTAACTGTGTTACTATGGTTACCAATGTTTATAGTAGCGGATTAATTTTGAACTGTAATCAAACTGACTGGAACTACCTGTGCATTAAACGGTTTTACTGCACACCTTCCAGCCAATCAGAATCGAGTATTTAAACAGCCCATGGTATAATAAGGTGTATAGGCTACTGAGTTTAAATATCACCGTCTCACTGCATTGATGTTAAGCTTCTTCTTTATAATATGCTCTATGGGAGGAAAACTATAGCCTACAGACAAGAGCCTATATGAACGTGACGCGCAGCATTTCACGTTAATGGCATTTTCCTTCCTGATAAAAAAAAACTTGAAATTTCGCAGTTGCGTTCATATTATAGGCTTATTTTTATCTGACTACACATTGTATATGTACACAAATTATATGTTTTAACGCAGTGGAATTGGCAGACGTGCCCTTGTGCATCATGAGCTGTGGTTAGCGCGTCAAAGCATTCTCATGTAGAAATATGCAGCTATACACACGTAGGGCCTAGGTGATATACAATGGTTGCATATTGTTAAAACTCATCATGCTATAGTAAGACTATATAACAGTGGCAAGGGTCAAGGGAAAACAAATGTCCTGCGAAAATCGTCTTTTAACATTTAGAAACAGACCATTTTCAAATTCCAAAGCTCGTAGAAGGTTCCTGTAAGACTGACTTACAAGTAAATTTGGACAGTATTTCCCTTCATGTATGTAGCCTGTATTCTGCCGAAAAATACTGTAATTCACCAAAAGGCTTTTTTCATGTTCAAAGTGGTTGTAATATGTTGACTAGACTGGCTTCCTACAGGTGAAATTGTCCCAATACCTCCCTTAATATAGCCTATTTACAGTAAACAATTATTTTTTTATACAAAAATTTAGAGATGCACCGATTACAATTTTCTAGGCCGATTCCGATTTTTCGTTGAGTTTGACCTGCCGATACCGATTTTAGCCGATACCGATTAAATTTTTTTCTAACCACTTTACAGCACACACAAATATTTATTTTCGATCTTTTCTTTAACCCTTTCACACGTAAGTTCAAAATATTCTAACTGACACCCGCACCCCCAGAGTGAGTTTTTTCAAGGCGAACGTTCCCTTTAATGTTTCCATGGTGACGCGTCACGCGATACACCGCAGCCACAATAATACTGTATGACAGATGTGTTGCTTTTATTTCGCTTTTCCTTTTTTATTCAGAATATTCACAAACTTGCTTACCATGTCATCAACTAGCCTACCTGATATTCCGATTCTCAAATACGTGTAAGTGAGTGTGTTTGGTCGTTTAAAAACCTTTATAAATAATCATGATCTATAACATGAGATGGGGGCCGCAATGTTGTCCTGTCAGTCGGATTTACAGCACGTGAATTCGTAGTTTCTCCCGAAATAGATGCAAGAAAGTGGCCAGTGAAGAAGAGAGTAAGCTTTATAGTTACTTCCACTATATTTGTCTGAAATGAATAGTCGGCAAATTATATTTGGATAGATTGTTATTGCTGCTTCCACAGACATCAGTGTGTATTTTACAGACTCCATATGTATTGTTTTACTCGTGCTTATGTGTTTTAAATATCTGAAACTTAAAATAAACATTATGAGGTTGAAAACACTGCTTAGTTGTGATATGACAGCGCTGAACACGTCCGACTCTGGCTCAGCGCCGCCAACGCGCGAAAGCACAGTTTGAATCGCCAGTTATGCGACGTCACTGAACATCTAAATGTGGCGCTGTACTCTCAGGGGCACAGAAATAAAAATCCCATATATGAGACAGTACAGCTCAAAAGGTTAATCATGCGGCGCCCGAGTATGAAATCGGCATTTGTCAGACTGACCGGCCAGTCGCTGGTCATGGCCGATCATGTGAAAATCGGCCAATTCCGCTCACCAGCCGATCAATCGGTGCATCTCTACAAAAATGATGTCACCGGCTTTTTGGTGACTTACTACAGGTGAATAATGTAATACCTCACCTGACTATCACTAGGAACGCACTACAACCTTTGGAACATGAATAGAAAAACAATTTACAGTCATTTAAAACATTGTACTGTTCAATCGTGATATTGGCTGGACATACAGTAGGCTAAGTCAAGTCAGTGGTTCATCTAGGTTGTCTACAAACCGGAAGGTTGTTGGTTCAATCCCCAGTTCCACCTGACCAAGTGTCGAGGTGTCCATGAGCAAGACACCTAACCCCAGCTGCTCCCGATGAGCTGGATGGCGGCTTGCATGGCTGACACCGCCGTCGGTGTATGAATGAGTGAATGTGAGGCGATATGTAAAGCGCTTTGGTGGCCATAGGTCTGTGAAAGCGCTAGATAAATGCAGTCCATAATTTGTATCTGCGACTAATACTGATAATACTTTAAAGGAGTCATAACCTAGTATTACCTTGGATACCCACGCTCTATTATAGTCTTTCAGGCCCTTCTAAAAAAGAAAAGTGGAAAAAAAATAAACACAGAGCTCCTCTGACCCTTATTTCTGAAGTTATTATTGTCTCGCGAGATCTGATGCGATATTTTGGCTGTTGTGGACGGTCATTTTAATAATGCAAATGAGGGGCGCGTTGATTGGTTGCAGGAAGGAGGGGGGTTGACACCGCAGGTAACGCTTTAGCATATCATTCCAAAATGACATCATGGCGCAAGTTGTGAATGAACCCGACCTGGCCGCGACCTAAGGAATTCAACCGAATGAGCCAGACTCTGAACCTGAGCTGGAAAGGGAAGATGTAGAGTCCATGGAAGGACGTCTACAGCAAGATGCCTCTGAATGGTAAAGACAATAATTTTGACTGAGACATACATTATACCTTTTATTTAATGTAGATTACATTAACGGAGATGTAGTCTACTTTTTTATCAGCTTACAGTGGTTATTGAGATCAACGTTTGCTATCATGTGGTGTTTTTGTCTTGTTTCACGTTGTGTTTTTTTAGACATTCAATATTTTTCTTCTACAGACATGTAACGTGATCTTTTTCTTTATGTTTATTATTACTTGACTGTTTGTTTTATTTATCTATCCTTATCTATTCTAAAAAAAATCAATACAATTATATGTTGTCAAAGTTATATAATATACAATTCTATAAAAATATAGCTGTATCATTTTCTTGTCTGTTTATCATTTTTAAATTTGCCCCAAATTTGTGAAAATTTGTAAATGTTTAGCGCAGAATGTTTAGCGCGGCGTAAAATGTTTAGCGCAGACTCCTAACGTTAAGCCAGTGGGAAGGGTTGTAGGAACCGCGTCATTAAAAATGAATTGAATCCACTGGTCCCTGACAGCTTGGCCCGTTCTTGGGAGAGAAAACACATTTACATGTTAATTCTGGCAGTCAACAACAGAGCAACTCACGTGTGCACTACGTTTCTGCATCTTTCTCAACTGAATATGAGGGGGAGAGGGGCAGGGCTTCCTGCAGCATAGGTCTGCGGTGTCCATTTATGGTATATCCTGCCCCGTCTTGACGTCAAGTCGGGGCAGAAATTAAAATCTCGTATTTGAGTGCACGTGCACGTGGGCTGGTTTACGAACCCAGGGGTAAACAAATGCTTCACTTTTAAATATCGGCTTCCCGGCCAGTGTATAATCGTTAGGCAATCATAACATACATTGATTCTCATGGAAAAGTGAAAATTACAGGTCATGACTCCTTTAAATCACTAAATATTGAGAATGACAGATTTTTGATGATGCAAAAGACGCGCGCGCTCACACTGTGAGATATGAATATGAAAGGCTGTGGCATCTCAGTAAAATAATAATGCGGTCCCCTGTAGGGTGTGTATCATTTAAACTACATTATTAAATAAGTGCAGTAACAGCAGCAGCTCTTCTTCTCTCTCTTCATTAAAGCTCCACTGTAGGGTTGCCAGATACATATAAAATAACCTAAACAAGCCCCTTAAAAAAACAATAAGAGCCATTCCACCGAATGGGTGACATTTCTGTCTGCAGGACAATATACAGGTATGGGTGGTTCTTCAACTACAGGCACTTTTGGCCTTGTGAACTTGAGGGGAAAACAAGTGTTCATATCAAAATTGTCACAGTCTAACAGTTAAATATAACTAGTCTAGTTTAATGATCCATAAGAGAACGCACTTACATTATAAGACAAATGGGTGTTTTTTGACATATTTTCCGATCCGCACTGAACAAATGTCATTTCCATGTAAATATTTGATTATTATTTAAAATGATTATGATATACATAATTTCTTAACAGTGTAAGACCACTTTCACACATAGTTTTACCAATTTATACCTATATTGCAATTACCATAGATTTGTGGATAAAGTAAATTAATTATCATGAGGCCCAAACACAAAGCTTACATCCACCACAACCTGAAATATAATATTGCATTGGTTAGATACATTTCAGAAAAATAACTACTTCTGTTATTACATTAAGTGGAACCTTATCCCATAAAATATGCAGAAAATTTTAATGAGTGATTAGAATTTTGTACATATTTTAAAAAGTTATGAGGTGGTGGAAATGACTGGGTATTGTGGAAATGACAATCAATAGACGTCCATGTAGAAAAACAGAAAACATTTATTTGAAACCCATTTAACAAATCATTAGTCATTAGTCTGTTTGGTTCCATAACCAGATGAACAGTTACAGTCCTACTGTAAACAACTTTAACCACAAATAGTCACATGAAAAATTTAAGTTACGCAAAAATTGTAATTGTAAAATTGTAACATTCTAATTGGTTAGATGAACACTGTTTTGAATTTTGGAATACTTAAAATACACCTTAACGTTAGTCATGTCAATGCATTGTAACATGAACTATAAAGCATTTTGAGTATGTGAGTTAGTTTGGTATTGTAAAATTCTAATCGGTCTTTTAGATGACCACTGTTCTGAAGAGAACATTTAAAAGACACCTTAAACTATACCATATCAATTATCATATAACATGAACTGTAAAGCACCTAGATCACCAGGGCTGTGCGTGTATGAGTGTGAGACAGAGAGAGAGAGAGAGAGAGAGAGAGAGAGAGAGAGAGAGAGAGAGAGAGAGAGAGAGAGAGAGAGAGAGAGAGAGAGAGAGAGAAACATGGAAGTTTGTCCAGAGGGCAATTATGGTGACCAGACGGTATGGTGTGTGAGATAATGTGCATGAAAGTGAGGTAGTGTGTGTGTGTGAGAGAGACAGTTTATCAGAGAGAGGGTGTGTGTGTGTGTGTGTGTGTGTGTGTGTGTGTGTGTGTGTGTGTGTGTGTGTGTGTCATATAATTGTTTTGTTTACTTCTCATCTGTACATTAATGCTGTGTTTTGGGAGATCTGAAGTAATTTTGTAGCCTACCTATTTACTGCAAAACTCCTCAGGTACAACATTAGCATGCACATGAAATATTAAATTTTTAAGAATTTGAATATGTTTTGCAGATAATATAGTTTTAGCCAGAAAGTGTAATTGCCCCATAGAGATCCATTCATTTTTCTGGCTGTGACTTACTGCTCTTTTAACAGCTTTTGTTATGAATATATTTAATCCTTTTTAAAATACATTAAATCAGTATTTTTGTCAAAGTTTAGATTTTTTTGTTTTTGTTTGAGGTCTTTTGAAGTGTCTTCTTATTGCAATAATGCCACATACATTTGCATTTCTCTTTCTGGTACTGACAGCATAGCCTCTATGGGACTGACAGGAAGAACGAAAGACTCGGACCCGGCCGAACCCGAACTCAAGACTCGAAAGTTGAACTAATCATTTCTGTTTCCGGCCTTGCTGTATCACACACGGCACAGCCCAGCAGACAGCGCGCTTGTTGGCTCCTAAAGGGTCGCGCCAGCCTCAAGATCTCCCACTGTTTTACTGCCTGATACTCCGATTGACACGCTGAAGCGAAAAGCAGACGAAGAGTCTTCACTACATCGATTTGTTTGTTTTATAAGCTATTTTATTTAATTTTATTTACAGAATATTACAGAATATCAACATTTAAGGATGAGGTCTTTGAATTTGCATCAGTGAGAACTGCAAAACAAACAAAAAAACTTGTTCAGACAAAGAACTAAATTTTATTTTAATAATTAAAATAAATAGAAATTAGTGCATGGGGTTTTACCAATCGGTGACTCTACCAGTGGCTGTTAAAAAATCAACACCAGTACGGCAAATCCAGCACAAATGGACTCATATACTGAATTTAGAGTGTGAAATTGACAGCATTTTAATGATTAATCTAAAATATTAAAATAAAAGAGAGGACACGGCAATATTTTGCACTTAGTTTTTATTTTGCCAGTTTTTCACACAAACATCTAATGTGAAAGATGGGAGCTATAGGACATTAATTACTTGGTAGACACAACTGTAAATTGTACATAGACCTTTATCAGAATATCGATCACAAGTAGCCTAATAATAATGATCTACCATAACAACAATTTGCAACAAAAAAAAGTAAATAAAATAAATTCAAATAGATAGGCCTAGGCTATAAAACAAACAAACTGATGTAGTGAGGAATCTTCGTCTGCTTTTCCCTTCAGTAAAGTATCAGGCAGTAAAAGTGAGAGATTTTGAGGCAGGCGTGACGCTAAGGTGATGTGACGCGCTCCATTATGGACAAAAAGAGGAATAAAATATAAGATAAGATGGAGCAGTATTTTACTGTCTGTTTGCACATGTGCATCAATCGGAGTGTCTGGTAGATTTAAACAGTGAGAGATCTTGAGGCTGGCGTGACACTGATAGGTGACGTGACGCGCGTTGGTTCACAGACATGTTCGAGAAGGTTTTCTGTTTGGGTGATCAGTGTGAGATGGGGGTCTCTTAAAGAGAGTTGGGAAATGAAGGAGGAAGTTCCAGTACTATGTCTTTGTGAGGTTTCTACAGCTTCTATAGTATCAGAGTCTATACATTATTTTCTCAACACATTCTCACTAACAACTCGTCTGGATGCTTTGTCAGGACAGTTTGGTGTCAATTTTGTTAACACACTGGGACCCCTTCAGTGTTCAAAAACTATTAAAAACTCTCAGTCTCACATACACACCAACCAGGATGATTCTTACTGATCCACTTACTTGAGTTTGTCCAGTGTGCAGTCTGGATACTTCATTGTATCAGAGAGCAGCTTCAGTCCTGATTCTCCTGGGTGATTGTAGCTCAGATCCAGCTCTCTCAGGTGTGAAGGGTTTGATCTCAGAGCTGAAGCCAGAGCAGCACAACCTTCTTCTGTCACCAAACACTGAGATAATCTACAACAACAGTAAGTGTCCATGTCAGTGTGCTTCATTTTTAGAGAATATACACTACAATAAACAACGCGGCTCTTCAACCCATCGATTATCTTTACAAGGACCTCTGATTGATTGCAATTAGTGATGTTGAGATTACCCAATTAAAAAATTGACCGTGATTACAATGGTCACTTTATTAAACAATAAGAATTTTATTTAAAATAAATAAATAAATAAGTAAATAAATAAATAAATAATGAGTCTTTCAGACATGTGTGTGGCGTGCCCTCTGTCTGGATACTCTGTGAGGCTGTTACTATAGTAGCTGAGTTCACTAGGTGATTGTCTAAGTAAGGCAGGGTGTGGGCAAAGCATGAACTTTCAGCGCATGTGAAACTCTCAATTTGAAAACATTGTGGAACAATGAAATCTCTTGTACTTGCCGAAGAAGCAATTTTAATAAGCTATTGGGGAATTGTGGCTATATAAACATGATTCAGGAGTAGTTAAAGACAGGTATGCAATATGCAAAACATAGATGAAAAGTGTCAGCAAAAGCAGCGAACACATCTAATATGTACAGCACCTGAGGAATCATCACCATCCACACCCAGATGAAGGTAATAATTTTACAAACATAATAAATAGCCTGTTACTTACTCCTATTAAATAATCACTATGAGCTTTGTTATTTTGATAAGAGCAAGGTCTTAACTTTCAAATTAAACATTTTTGACACTCTTTAATGCATATGACAGATCGCTATAGCTGCATCTGTTTAAAGGGTAACTAAACCCTAAACCAACTTTTTCTAGTTAATGATCTGTAAGAATGGGGCTTTATTAGTGCTGTTCATTGATTCAAGTAATTTTTTTTGACATTTGTTTTTAAAGTATTTTAATTTTACTAAATATGGTGTAAAAACATCTGAGTGCTGCCCTCTTCAGGTTGAACAGTGGCTACTGCAGTTGAATTTTCCTATTGGAAGTTGTGGTACACTCTGACGTCAGAGGATACCAGCTAACCACGCCCTTGCCTGCAGAGAGATACGTCTCAGATGCACGCACCCTCTTCACTGGGCTCTGCCTACTTTTCCAGCATTTTTCAAATATTGCCAGTGGGTGGAGTCAGGCTCTGACCAGGGGTTTAGTTACCCTTTAAGTGGAAACATGGAGCGCACCTGAACTGATCATCTCTGTATCTGTGCATATCTGCACCTGAACTGATCAGCTCTGTATCTGTGCATCTCTGCACCTGAACTGATCATCTCTGCATCTGTGCATATCTGCACCTGAACTCATCAGCTCTGTATCTGTGCATCTCTGCATCTGTGCATCTCTGCACCTGAACTGATCAGCTCTGTATCTGTGCATCTCTGTATCTGTGCATCTCTGCACCTGAACTGATGATCTGTGTATCTGTGCATCTCTGCACCTGAATTGATCATCTCTGTATCTGTGGATCTCTGCACCTGAACTGATCATCTCTGTATCTGTGCATCTCTGGACCTGAACTGATCATCTCTGCATCTGTGCATCTCTGCACCTGAACTGATCATCTCTGTATCTGTGCATCTCTGCACCTGAACTGATCATCTCTGCATCTGTGCATCTCTGCACCTGAACTGATCATCTCTGTATCTGTGCATCTCTGGACCTGAACTGATCATCTCTGCATCTGTGCATCTCTGGACCTGAACTGATCATCTCTGCATCTGTGCATCTCTGCACCTGAATTGATCATCTCTGTATCTGTGGATCTCTGCACCTGAACTGATCATCTCTGTATCTGTGCATCTCTGGACCTGAACTGATCATCTCTGCATCTGTGCATCTCTGCACCTGAACTGATCATCTCTGTAACTGTGCATCTCTGCACCTGAACTGATCATCTCTACATCTGTGCATCTCTGCACCTAAACTGATCATCTATGTATCTGTGCATCTCTGGACCTGAACTGATCATCTCTGCATCTGTGCATCTCTGCACCTGAACTGATCATCTCTGTATCTGTGCATCTCTGCACCTGAACTGATCATCTCTTTATCTGTGAATCTCTGCACCTGAACTGATCATCTCTGTATCTGTGCATCTCTGCATCTGTGCATCTCTGCACCTGAACTGATCATCTCAGTATCTGTGCATCTCTGGACCTGAACTGATCATCTCTGCATCTGTGCATCTCTGCACCTGAACTGATCATCTCTGCGTCTGTGCATCTCTGCACCTGAACTGATCATCTCAGTATCTGTGCATCTCTGCATCTGAACTGATCATCTTTGCATCTGTGCATCTCTGCACCTGAACTGATCATCTCAGTATCTGTGCATCTCTGCATCTGAACTGATCATCTTTGCATCTGTGCATCTCTGCACCTGAACTGAAGATCTCTGTATCTGTGCATCTCTGCACCTGAACTGATCATCTCAGTATCTGTGCATCTCTGCATCTGAACTGATCATCTCTCCATCTGTGCATCTCTGCACCTGAACTGACCATCTCTGCATCTGTGCATCTCTGCACCTGAACTGATCATCTCTGTATCTGTGTATCTCTGTGTCTGTGCATCTCTGCACCTGAACTGATCACCTCTGTATCTGTGCATCTCTGCACCTGAACTGATCATCTCAGTATCTGTGCGTCTCTGCATCTGAACTGATCATCTTTGCATCTGTGCATCTCTGCACCTGAACTGATCATCTCTGCATCTGTGCATCTCTGCACCTGAACTGATCATCTCAGTATCTGTGCATCTCTGCATCTGAACTGATCATCTCTGCATCTGTGCATCTCTGCACCTGAACTGATCATCTCTGCATCTGTGCATCTCTGTATCTGTGCATCTCTGCACCTGAACTGATGATCTCTGTATCTGTGCATCTCTGCACCTGAACTGATCATCTCTGCATCTGTGCATCTCTGCACCTGAACTGATCATCTCTGCATCTGTGCATCTCTGCACCTGAACTGATCATCTCTGTATCTGTTCATCTCTGCACCTGAACTGATCATCTCTGCATCTGTGCATCTTTGCACGTGAACTGATCATCTCTGCATCTGTGCATCTCTGCACCTGAACTGATCATCTCTGTATCTGTGCATCTCTGCACCTGAACTGATCATCTCTGTATCTGTGCATCTCTGCACCTGAACTGATCATCTCTGCATCTGTGCATCTCTGCACCTGAACTGATCATCTCTGCATCTGTGCATCTCTGCACCTGAACTGATCATCTCTGTATCTGTGCATCTCTGCACCTGAACTGATCATCTCTGCATCTGTGCATCTCTGCACCTGAACTGATCATCTCTGTATCTGTGCATCTCTGCACCTGAACTGATCATCTCTGCGTCTGTGCATCTCTGCACCTGAACTGATCATCTCTGCATCTGTGCATCTCTGCACCTGAACTGATCATCTTTGTATCTGTGCATCTCTGCACCTGAACTGATAATCTCTTTATCTGTTCATCTCTACACCTGAATTGATAATCTCAGTATCTGTGTATCTCTGCTCCTGAACTGATCATCTCTGTATCTGTACATCTCTACACCTGAACTGATCATCTCAGTATCTGTGTATCTCTGCCCCTGAACTGATCATCTCAGTATCTGTGCATCTCCGCACCTGAACTGATCATCTGTGTATCTGTGCATCTCTGCATCTGAACTGATCATCTCTGTATCTGTGCATCTCTGCATCTGAACTGATCATCTCTGTATCTGTGCATCTCTGCACCTGAACTGATCATCTCTGCATCTGTGCATCTCTGCACCTGAACTGATCATCTCTGTATCTGTGCATCTCTGCACCTGAACTGATCATCTCTGCACCTGAACTGATCATCTCTGTATCTGTGAATCTCTGCACCTGAACTGATCATCTCTGCATCTGTGCATCTCTGCACCTGAACTGATCATCTCTGCACCTGAACTGGTCATCTCTGTATCTGTGCATCTCTGCACCTGAACTGATCATCTCTGCATCTGTGCATCTCTGCACCTGAACTGATCATCTCTGCACCTGAACTGATCATCTCTGCATCTGTGCATCTCTGCACCTGAACTGATCATCTCTGTATCTGTGCATCTCTGCACCTGAACTGATCATCTCTGCACCTGAACTGATCATCTCTGCATCTGTGCATCTCTGCACCTGAACTGATCATCTCTGTATCTGTGCATCTCTGCACCTGAACTGATCATCTCTGCACCTGAACTGATCATCTCTGTATCTGTGCATCTCTGCACCTGAACTGATCATCTCTGCACCTGAACTGATCATCTCTGCATCTGTGCATCTCTGCACCTGAACTGATCATCTCTGTATCTGTGCATCTCTGCACCTGAATTGATCATCTCTGCACCTGAACTGATCATCTCTGCACCTGAACTGACCATCTCTGCATCTGTGCATCTCTGCACCTGAACTGATCATCTCTGCATCTGTGCATCTCTGCACCTGAACTGATCATCTTTGCATCTGTGCATCTCTACACCTGAACTGATCATCTCTGTATCTGTGCATTTCTGCTCCTGAACTGATGATCTCTGTATCTGATTATCTCTGCTCCTGAACTGATCATCTCTCCATCTGTGCATCTCTGCACCTGAACTGACCATCTCTGCATCTGTGCATCTCTGCACCTGAACTGATCATCTCTGTATCTGTGTATCTCTGTGTCTGTGCATCTCTGCACCTGAACTGATCACCTCTGTATCTGTGCATCTCTGCACCTGAACTGATCATCTCAGTATCTGTGCGTCTCTGCATCTGAACTGATCATCTTTGCATCTGTGCATCTCTGCACCTGAACTGATCATCTCTGCATCTGTGCATCTCTGCACCTGAACTGATCATCTCAGTATCTGTGCATCTCTGCATCTGAACTGATCATCTCTGCATCTGTGCATCTCTGCACCTGAACTGATCATCTCTGCATCTGTGCATCTCTGTATCTGTGCATCTCTGCACCTGAACTGATGATCTCTGTATCTGTGCATCTCTGCACCTGAACTGATCATCTCTGCATCTGTGCATCTCTGCACCTGAACTGATCATCTCTGCATCTGTGCATCTCTGCACCTGAACTGATCATCTCTGTATCTGTTCATCTCTGCACCTGAACTGATCATCTCTGCATCTGTGCATCTTTGCACGTGAACTGATCATCTCTGCATCTGTGCATCTCTGCACCTGAACTGATCATCTCTGTATCTGTGCATCTCTGCACCTGAACTGATCATCTCTGTATCTGTGCATCTCTGCACCTGAACTGATCATCTCTGCATCTGTGCATCTCTGCACCTGAACTGATCATCTCTGCATCTGTGCATCTCTGCACCTGAACTGATCATCTCTGTATCTGTGCATCTCTGCACCTGAACTGATCATCTCTGCATCTGTGCATCTCTGCACCTGAACTGATCATCTCTGTATCTGTGCATCTCTGCACCTGAACTGATCATCTCTGCGTCTGTGCATCTCTGCACCTGAACTGATCATCTCTGCATCTGTGCATCTCTGCACCTGAACTGATCATCTTTGTATCTGTGCATCTCTGCACCTGAACTGATAATCTCTTTATCTGTTCATCTCTACACCTGAACTGATAATCTCAGTATCTGTGTATCTCTGCTCCTGAACTGATCATCTCTGTATCTGTACATCTCTACACCTGAACTGATCATCTCAGTATCTGTGTATCTCTGCCCCTGAACTGATCATCTCAGTATCTGTGCATCTCCGCACCTGAACTGATCATCTGTGTATCTGTGCATCTCTGCATCTGAACTGATCATCTCTGTATCTGTGCATCTCTGCATCTGAACTGATCATCTCTGTATCTGTGCATCTCTGCACCTGAACTGATCATCTCTGCATCTGTGCATCTCTGCACCTGAACTGATCATCTCTGTATCTGTGCATCTCTGCACCTGAACTGATCATCTCTGCACCTGAACTGATCATCTCTGTATCTGTGAATCTCTGCACCTGAACTGATCATCTCTGCATCTGTGCATCTCTGCACCTGAACTGATCATCTCTGCACCTGAACTGATCATCTCTGTATCTGTGCATCTCTGCACCTGAACTGATCATCTCTGCATCTGTGCATCTCTGCACCTGAACTGATCATCTCTGCACCTGAACTGATCATCTCTGCATCTGTGCATCTCTGCACCTGAACTGATCATCTCTGTATCTGTGCATCTCTGCACCTGAACTGATCATCTCTGCACCTGAACTGATCATCTCTGCATCTGTGCATCTCTGCACCTGAACTGATCATCTCTGTATCTGTGCATCTCTGCACCTGAACTGATCATCTCTGCACCTGAACTGATCATCTCTGTATCTGTGCATCTCTGCACCTGAACTGATCATCTCTGCACCTGAACTGATCATCTCTGCATCTGTGCATCTCTGCACCTGAACTGATCATCTCTGTATCTGTGCATCTCTGCACCTGAATTGATCATCTCTGCACCTGAACTGATCATCTCTGCACCTGAACTGATCATCTCTGCATCTGTGCATCTCTGCACCTGAACTGATCATCTCTGCATCTGTGCATCTCTGCACCTGAACTGATCATCTTTGCATCTGTGCATCTCTACACCTGAACTGATCATCTCTGTATCTGTGCATTTCTGCTCCTGAACTGATGATCTCTGTATCTGATTATCTCTGCTCCTGAACTGATCATCTCTGTATCTGTGCATCTCTGCACCTGAACTGATCATCTCTGCACCTGAACTGATTATCTCTGCATCTGTGCATCTCTGCACCTGAACTGATCATCTCTGTATCTGTGCATTTCTGCTCCTGAACTGATGATCTCTGTATCTGATCATCTCTGCACCTGAACTGATCATCTCTGCATCTGTGCATCTCTGCACCTGAACTGATCATCTCTGCACCTGAACTGATCATCTCTGCATCTGTGCATCTCTGCACCTGAACTGATCATCTCTGCATCTGTGCATCTCTGCACCTGAACTGATCATCTCTGTATCTGTGCATCTCTGCGCCTGAACTGATCATCTCTGTATCTGTGCATTTCTGCTCCTGAACTGATGATCTCTGTATCTGATCATCTCTGCTCCTGAACTGATCATCTCTGCACCTGAACTGATCATCTCTGTATCTGTGCATCTCTGCACCTGAACTGATCATCTCTGCTCCTGAACTGATCATCTCTGCACCTGAACTGATCATCTCTGCTCCTGAACTGATCATCTCTGCACCTGAACTGATCATCTCTGCACCTGAACTGATCATGTCTGCACCTGAACTGATCATGTCTGCACCTGAACTGATCATGTCTGCACCTGAACTGATCATCTCTGTATCTGTGCATCTCTGCACCTGAACTGATCATCTCTGTATCTGTGCATCTCTGCACCTGAACTGATCATCTCTGCATCTGTGCATTTCTGCTCCTGAACTGATCATCTCTGTATCTGTGAATCTCTGCACCTGAACTGATCATCTCTGCATCTGTGCATCTCTGCTCCTGAACTGATCATCTCTGCACCTGAACTGATCATCTCTGCACCTGAACTGATCATCTCTGTATCTGTGCATCTCTGCACCTGAACTGATGATCTCTGTATCTGTTCATCTCTGCACCTGAACTGATCATCTCTGCACCTGTGCATCTCTGCACCTGAACTGATCATCTCTGCATCTGTGCATCTCTGCTCCTGAACTGATCATCTCTGCACCTGTGCATCTCTGCACCTGAACTGATCATCTCTGCATCTGTGCATCTCTGCACCTGAACTGATCGTCTCTGCATCTGTGCATCTCTGCACCTGAACTGATCATCTCTGTATCTGTGCATCTCTGCACCTGAACTGATCGTCTCTGCATCTGTGCATCTCTGCTCCTGAACTGATCATCTCTGCACCTGAACTGATCATCTCTGCACCTGAACTGATCATCTCTGTATCTTAGGGCTTGCATAGACTAGTCGAGTAGTCGATAGATCGACTACTTCAACCACTAGTCGACGCTGTCGGAAACAATCGACTACTCGAGCGTCCATTAAACATAAATGAATTTAAAATGGCTAACGTCCCCAAAAGACACCACGCGTCAGATGTGTGGAAGTATTTCATCAAGGATGACAAAAATATTGTAATTTGGCCAACTCTGCAAGAGGCCGTTCACATATTGCTTCTAAAAACGTGTGGAAAGCGCGCGCGGCCGTGCTGCTGTCTCCTACAAGCGCTTGTGCTCCCGTGGCGTCTGTCGTTGCTATGCAACCAAACTGCGCTCTACATGATGACGACGAAGAAGTATCATTCAGCAAAGGATTCATTTATTTCTAGACCTTGCATTAGCTTTACTACTAGATATATTTGTGGAGATGAAAAGGAAAAACCCGCCTGGAAAAACTAGCGCACCACGTCCGTTGCTTTCATTATGAGCGCGCTTGCCGCGCGCCTACATTTGAAATAACGACCTTGAGCGCGAAAAAGACGCGATATGTGAACAGACGTCTAGAAATGAAAGGCTATTTATTTGGCTTTAGACTGTTACATGAAAATTTAAAAATGAAATGTCATAATTATAATGTTTTGAGAGTTTACTTATGTAATTGTTGCATTAGGCTATGAATTAATAAATGTTTATTGATAAGATCTAGCTATTTCATGTCTTTTAATTTACAGTAGCATAAACGACGAGTAGTCGAGTAACTCGAGTATTGTTTTGATAAGAAATCGACTAGCAGAAATCAGTAGTCGTGAAACCCCTACTGTATCTGTGCATCTCTGCACCTGAACTGATGATCTCTGTATCTGTTCATCTCTGCACCTGAACTGATCATCTCTGCATCTGTGCATCTCTGCACCTGAACTGATCATCTCTGCATCTGTGCATCTCTGCACCTGAACTGATCATCTCTGTATCTGTGCATCTCTGCACCTGAACTGATCATCTCTGTATCTGTGCATCTCTAAACCTGAACTGATGATTTCTGTATCTGTGCATCTCTGCACCTGAACTAATCATCTCTGCACCTGAACTGATCATCTCTGCATCTGTGCATCTCTGCACCTGAACTGATCATCTCTGCACCTGAACTGATCATCTCTGCTCCTGAACTGATCATCTCTGCACCTGAACTGACCATCTCTGCACCTGAACTGATCATCTCTGCTCCTGAACTGATCATCTCTGCACCTGAACTAATCATCTCTGTATCTGTGCATCTCTGCACCTGAACTGATCATCTCTGTATCTGTGCATCTCTGCACCTGAACTGATCATCTCTGCATCTGTGCATCTCTGCACCTGAACTGATCATCTCTGCACCTGAACTGATCATCTCTGCTCCTGAACTGATCATCTCTGCACCTGAACTGATCATCTCTGTATCTGTGCATCTCTGCACCTGAACTGATCATCTCTGTATCTGTGCATCTCTGCACCTGAACTGATCATCTCTGCATCTGTGCATCTCTGCACCTGAACTGATCATCTCTGCATCTTTGCATCTCTGCACCTGAACTGATCATCTCTGCACCTGAACTGATCATCTCTGCTCCTGAACTGATCATCTCTGCACCTGAACTGATCATCTCTGCACCTGAACTGATCATCTCTGCTCCTGAACTGATCATCTCTGCTCCTGAACTGATCATCTCTGCTCCTGAACTGATCATCTCTGCACCTAAACTGATCATCTCTGCACCTGAACTGATCATCTCTGCATCTGTGCATCTCTGCACCTGAACTGATCATCTCTGCATCTGTGCATCTCTGCATCTGTGCATCTCTGTACCTGAACTGATCATCTCTGCTCCTGAACTGATCATCTCTGCACCTGAACTGATCATCTCTGTATCTGTGCATTTCTGCACCTGAACTGATCATCTCTGCACGTGAACTGATCATCTCTGCACCTGAACTGATCATCTCAGTATCTGTGCATCTCTGCACCTGAACTGATCATCTCTGTATCTCTGCATTTCTGCACCTGAACTGATCATCTCTGCACCTGAACTGATCATCTCTGCACGTGAACTGATCATCTCTGCACCTGAACTGATCATCTCAGTATCTGTGCATCTCTGCACCTGAACTGATCATCTCTGTATCTGTGCATTTCTGCTCCTGAACTGATGATCTCTGTATCTGTGCATCTCTGCACCTGAACTGATCATCTCTGCATCTGTGCATCTCTGCACCTGAACTGATCATCTCTGAATCTGTGCATCTCTGCACCTGAACTGATCATCTCTGTATCTGTGCATCTCTGCACCTGAACTGATTATCTCTGTATCTGTGCATCTTTGCACCTGAACTGATCATCTCTGTATCTGTGCATTTCTGCTCCTGAACTGATCATCTCTGCACCTGAACTGATCATCTCTGCACCTGAACTGATCATCTCTGTATCTGTGCATCTCTGCACCTGAACTGATGATCTCTGTATCTGTTCATCTCTGCACCTGAACTGATCATCTCTGCATCTGTGCATCTCTGCACCTGAACTGATCATCTCTGCATCTGTGCATCTCTGCACCTGAACTGATCATCTCTGCATCTTTGCATCTCTGCACCTGAACTGATCATCTCTGCACCTGAACTGATCATCTCTGCACCTGAACTGATCATCTCTGCACCTGAACTGATCATCTCTGCTCCTGAACTGATCATCTCTGCACCTGAACTGATCATCTCTGCTCCTGAACTGATCATCTCTGCTCCTGAACTGATCATCTCTGCACCTGAACTGATCATCTCTGCACCTGAACTGATCATCTCTGCACCTGAACTGATCATCTCTGCATCTGTGCATCTCTGTACCTGAACTGATCATCTCTGCTCCTGAACTGATCATCTCTGCACCTGAACTGATCATCTCTGTATCTGTGCATTTCTGCACCTGAACTGATCATCTCTGCACCTGAACTGATCATCTCTGCACGTGAACTGATCATCTCTGCACCTGAACTGATCATCTCAGTATCTGTGCATCTCTGCACCTGAACTGATCATCTCTGTATCTGTGCATTTCTGCACCTGAACTGATCATCTCTGCACCTGAACTGATCATCTCTGCACGTGAACTGATCATCTCAGTATCTGTGCATCTCTGCACCTGAACTGATCATCTCTGTATCTGTGCATCTCTGCACCTGAACTGATCATCTCTGCATCTGTGCATCTCTGCACCTGAACTGATCATCTCTGAATCTGTGCATCTCTGCACCTGAACTGATCATCTCTGTATCTGTGCATCTCTGCACCTGAACTGATCATCTCTGTATCTGTGCATCTTTGCACCTGAACTGATCATCTCTGTATCTGTGCATTTCTGCTCCTGAACTGATCATCTCTGCACCTGAACTGATCATCTCTGTATCTGTGCATCTCTGCACCTGAACTGGTGATCTCTGTATCTGTGCATCTCTGCACCTGAACTGATCATCTCTGTATCTGTGCATCTCTGCACCTGAACTGTTGATCTCTGTAGCTGTGCATCTCTGCACCTGAACTGATCATCTCTGTATCTGTGCATCTCTGCACCTGAACTGATCATCTCTGTATCTGTGCATCTTTGCACCTGAACTGATCATCTCTGTATCTGTGCATTTCTGCTCCTGAACTGATCATCTCTGCACCTGAACTGATCATCTCTGTATCTGTGCATCTCTGCACCTGAACTGTTGATCTCTGTAGCTGTGCATCTCTGCACCTGAACTGATCATCTCTGTATCTGTGCATCTCTGCACCTGAACTGATCATCTCTGCATCTGTGCATTTCTGCTCCTGAACTGATCATCTCTGTATCTGTGCATCTCTGCACCTGAACTGATCATCTCTGCATCTGTGCATCTCTGCTTCTGAACTGATCATATCTGCACCTGAACTGATCATCTCTGCACCTGAACTGATCATCTCTGTATCTGTGCATCTCTGCACCTGAACTGATGATCTCTGTATCTGTTCATCTCTGCACCTGAACTGATCATCTCTGCATCTGTGCATCTCTGCACCTGAACTGATCATCTCTGTATCTGTGCATCTCTGCACCTGAACTGATCATCTCTGCATCTGTGCATCTCTGCTCCTGAACTGATCATCTCTGCACCTGAACTGATCATCTCTGCACCTGAACTGATCATCTCTGTATCTGTGCATCTCTGCACCTGAACTGATGATCTCTGTATCTGTTCATCTCTGCACCTGAACTGATCATCTCTGCATCTCTGCACCTGAACTGATCATCTCTGCATCTGTGCATCTCTGCACCTGAACTGATCATCTCTGTATCTGTGCATCTCTGCACCTGAACTGATGATTTCTGTATCTGTGCATCTCTGCACCTGAACTGATCATCTCTGCACCTGAACTGATCATCTGTGTATCTGTGCATCTCTGCACCTGAACTGATGATCTCTGTATCTGTGGATCTCTGCACCAGAACTGATCATCTCTGCATCTGTGCATCTCTGCACCTGAACTGATCATCTCTGCACCTGTGCATCTCTGCACCTGAACTGATCATCTCTGCATCTGTGTATCTCTGCACCTGAACTGATCATCTCTGCACCTGAACTGATCATCTCTGCTCCTGAACTGATCATCTCTGCACCTGAACTGATCATCTCTGTATCTGTGCATCTCTGCACCTGAACTGATGATTTCTGTATCTGTGCATCTCTGCACCTGAACTGATCATCTCTGCACCTGAACTGATCATCTGTGTATCTGTGCATCTCTGCACCTGAACTGATCATCTCTGCATCTGTGGATCTCTGCACCAGAACTGATCATCTCTGCATCTGTGCATCTCTGCACCTGAACTGATCATCTCTGCACCTGTGCATCTCTGCACCTGAACTGATCATCTCTGCATCTGTGCATCTCTGCACCTGAACTGATCATCTCTGCACCTGAACTGATCATCTCTGCTCCTGAACTGATCATCTCTGCACCTGAACTGATCATCTCTGTATCTGTGCATCTCTGCACCTGAACTGATCATCTCTGCATCTGTGCATCTCTGCACCTGAACAGATCATCTCAGTATCTGTGCATCTCTGCACCTGAACTGATCATCTCTGCACCTGAACTGATCATCTCTGCTCCTGAACTGATCATCTCTGCACCTGAACTGATCATCTCTGCACCTGAACTGATCATCTCTGCTCCTGAACTGATCATCTCTGCACCTGAACTGATCATCTCTGTATCTGTGCATCTCTGCACCTGAACTGATCATCTCTGTATCTGTGCATCTCTGCACCTGAACTGATCATCTCTGCACCTGAACTGATCATCATTGCATCTGTGCATCTCTGCACCTGAACTGATCATCTCTGCACCTGAACTGATCATCTCTGCTCCTGAACTGATCATCTCTGCACCTGAACTGATCATCTCTGCACCTGAACTGATCATCTCTGCTCCTGAACTGATCATCTCTGCACCTGAACTGATCATCTCTGCATCTGTGCATCTCTGCACCTGAACTGATCATCTCTGCATCTGTGCATCTCTGTACCTGAACTGATCATCTCTGCTCCTGAACTGATCATCTCTGCACCTGAACTGATCATCTCTGTATCTGTGCATTTCTGCACCTGAACTGATCATCTCTGCACCTGAACTGATCATCTCTGCACGTGAAATGATCATCTCTGCACCTGAACTGATCATCTCAGTATCTGTGCATCTCTGCACCTGAACTGATCATCTCTGCTCCTGAACTGATCATCTCTGCACCTGAACTGATCATCTCTGCACCTGAACTGATCATCTCTGCTCCTGAACTGATCATCTCTGCACCTGAACTGATCATCTCTGCACCTGAACTGATCATCATTGCATCTGTGCATCTCTGCACCTGAACTGATCATCTCTGCACCTGAACTGATCATCTCTGCTCCTGAACTGATCATCTCTGCACCTGAACTGATCATCTCTGCACCTGAACTGATCATCTCTGCACCTGAACTGATCATCTCTGCACCTGAACTGATCATCTCTGCATCTGTGCATCTCTGCACCTGAACTGATCATCTCTGCATCTGTGCATCTCTGTACCTGAACTGATCATCTCTGCTCCTGAACTGATCATCTCTGCACCTGAACTGATCATCTCTGTATCTGTGCATTTCTGCACCTGAACTGATCATCTCTGCACCTGAACTGATCATCTCTGCACGTGAAATGATCATCTCTGCACCTGAACTGATCATCTCAGTATCTGTGCATCTCTGCACCTGAACTGATCATCTCTGCTCCTGAACTGATCATCTCTGCACCTGAACTGATCATCTCTGCACCTGAATTGATCATCTCTGTATCTGTGCATCTCTGCACCTGAACTGATCATCTCTGTATCTGTGCATCTCTGCACCTGAACTGGTGATCTCTGTATCTGTGCATCTCTGCACCTGAACTGATCATCTCTGTATCTGTGCATCTCTGCACCTGAACTGTTGATCTCTGTAGCTGTGCATCTCTGCACCTGAACTGATCGTCTCTGTATCTGTGCATTTCTGCTCCTGAACTGATCATCTCTGTATCTGTGCATCTCTGCACCTGAACTGATCATCTCTGTATCTGTGCATCTCAGCACCTGAACTGATCATCTCAGTATCTGTGCATCTCTGCACCTGAACTGATCGTTGTACTACTAGTTTGTCATGAACGCTACCTATGAAAATCCTCCCGTCTGCCACCAGTGGTCTCCCTCATCGGAGTATTAGCACTTGGACTACAAATCTCAGAACTCGCATACCTGGACTGATTGCACAAACATTTGTTCTCTATTTTATGGACTATTTAAGCACTGAGCACGCTAAGCAAAGTGTGAAGTCTTGTTTTGTTATGGGTAACATTTCTGAGCTTTTTCCCCAAAATTGAATAATTCATCAATTTAGAGATCTATATTGAAAATCTCATTTACTCTCAGAAACCAAACAGATTCTCTAATCCACTTTACCAAGCAAACATGCTTCTACCTCATCCATTCCCCTCACATTCCAGTCATCCTTTGTCTACCTTGTCTTCAGAGACACAATTACATACATCAAATATGCATAGGTCAATATACATTAAGTGTACATTTGACAGATTAAATCACACTTATAAACTAACTAACATTTGAAATAGGCGGAAATGTGTCACAATGGCATTATCGAAGCTGCTGATTGCTGCTACGAGCTGCCATTGAGTCTGTTTTATGCACTTCCATCACTGTCTGGTTTGGTTCAGCTACCAAATCAGACATCCGGAGACTACAATGGACAGTCTGGACTGCGGAGAGGATTATTGGTGCCAACCCTTCAGGCTCTGTATTCTTCCAGATTGAGGAAGAGAGCAGGTAAAATCATCACACTGGACACCACCTGTTTGAACTGTTAGCATCAAGACGGCGACTCAGATCACTGGCCACAAGAACATCTAGACACAGGAACAGTTTCTTCCCACAGGCCATTTCCCTTCTGAACAGTTAACATACCTCCCAAGGCATATTCATACTAATCAAAATACTGTAAATATGTTCATAATCTGTAAATGTTTATTCTGACTAATCCCAACTGTGACCTTGTACTTTTTTCATATTTTTTTCATTTATATTTTTATTCCTAGAATTTGTATTACTATGTTTCTTGTATTTGTATATGTGCACTGGAAGCTTCAGTACCAAGAAAAATTCATTGTGTATGCAAGCACACTTGGCAATAAAGCTCTTTCTGATTCTGAACATGTCCACATAAGACGATACCGAATATGCATATTCGGTTTAAAACTCTTATGTTTACATGAACATTCGATTGTGCAGAGCCGCGGGTCTTCCTCGCATCTGTTTATCTTACATCTAACAACTCAGCGACTAATCGTAATCAGCAGCAACTGCAGTATAAACAAGATTAACCCTCTGGGGACCAAGCTGTTTTTGGGGTCCTTGAGATGTTCTGACATGCCTTGATATTTGTGCTTTTTTCAGTTATTTATAAACATGTTAATGGCTAAGGTGTAAATTCACTCTATATAGCACAAACAGGGCTACCATAATATGCGAGCAACGTGTATGTAGATGTTTGTATTTTTAAGAGAATAATGTTTATGCGTGGTTATTGGAAAAAAATAAAATGAAAGTTGCTGATTTAAGAACACAAAACACATATTAAATATGTGTCCACAAGACTTTTGAGTAATTGATGTTGTTCCTTTGAGTTCTAGCTTCAAAATTATGTGAAAATAGTCTTGCTTTATCGTTCACAAAAAAAAATACATTGATTTAAATGGTGTAAAACAGATTTTGCTTGGAAAGCCAATATGCGAGGGGGAGGAGTAGTTTACACCTTATATTACAGTGTCCCACACCCACTCTGCATAATTAGCCATTCATTCAGGTGTGACACTGACTGATCCACAATGCAAAGACAAAAGATGTATTTAGAAGACTTATATTGACCATTTAAGATTTCGCTTACATCTCTCTTGTAAATATGTTTTGCTATTTTATTAAAAATGTTACAATTACAACAATAATTACAATTTCAACAATATTTCAAGTGTACTCTTTCTTTAAAAAAAAAAAAAAAAAAAAAGATTATAGGCCTACATTTTATCATATGTATTCATTAGTTTGAAAATAGCCAACATTGGAACATCTAACATCTTAGTCTATGAATTTATTTTTGACAAAAATAGTATTTTTTTGCAGGTTAATATGTTGCTTATACAAATACATTTTATTTCAACATATTCCAGTCGATTTTTACTCATCTCAGTAGGCTATAGCAAAGCAGTTTATTCTTTCACAAACAGACGCGCGATTCATATTTAGGCTAAACAGTCTTTACAAATATGTCCCCTTAATTCATCTCACAGAAAGGCGAGTCATATTATAGAAATGCGATTCATCTTTTTGCGGTTTGCATAGGCCTACACTAACGTTATTCCATAACGTTATTCCACACGTGAGAAAAGAAAACAGCCTACCTCACTCCTCAGCGGAATCTGCTCCTCATATCAGGAGATATTGCTCCTCATATCAGCACTGTTCTGAGGAAACATTTCTCCATAAGGTAGGCTATAATGTCTCACTCGCGAGGAGTCGCGACGCGCTTTGTTTACAGCTGATGTGGGCGTTTCACAGCTCTGAAATAGTTCTCAGAATTTGCGTTTGAATAGCACGCGCTCTCCGGGGAGTGGTCACATTAGTGTGAATCATCTCGTAATGAGGTCGACTGGAGTCGCTCTCTTTTTATACAGATTACAGAAGCTGATAATATTTGTTTTTTATATAAGTGACTTCATTTAACAGCTGCGATCTCAAGCTTTATGCCCGTGGGTCTGTTTGCCTGTTTGACTGAATTTTCGCGGAGTTATAGATCATTTTCGAACGCGTTTCAAATGGGAGTTTACTGATAGAGGGAAGGCAGAAATCGCATCATGTTAAAGTTTCTTTATTTGTCAAAAAGCAAAACACTTTATTTTTATTGTGAGTATACAGAAAAAAAATTTAAACTGAACAGGATCGATTGATGTAGCCTATAACACGAAAATTAAAGATCAAAATTAACAGAGCATTTTGTGTTTATTTTTCATTGCTAAAAAAAAAAACGAGCAAAACGCGCCGGCGCGTTTTTGGTCCCCAGAGGGTTAATAAACGCTTGCTTTTAGTCATTGACGCACACAACTCTGGCAGGAATTAGGAAAAACAACACACAAACCATCTCTCTATGATAGAGCAAAAACTAAACTAAAAAGTTCTGTGCATGTTCACCTGACCAAGGCTGTGATTTGATTGGCTGTCTGTTGCGTGATTGGAGCATGATCACTATGTTGCTTGTTCTGTATATTTGTTGGATGTATAATACTCTGGTATCCAGCAGATGGCGCTGCTGACCTCCTCTTCTACAGTCATACTTGCACACAGCGAAATCTTCTAGACATCCCCTTTCTACAGCCATAATCCATTCCTCAACAACCTTGGTCACACATTGCTATGGATTTTGTCACTGATCTCCTGGGCTCCCAGGGTAACACCAATATACTACATTCATGAATGTTTTTCTAAGGCATGTCGATTAACACATCTCTACGTAAGCTCCCAACAGCTTTCAAAACAGTAGAACATTTCATCCACTACATGTTTCACTATCATGTACTACCTGAAGATATTGTCTCAGACCGGGGTTCCCAGTTCACATCTCTGGTCTGGACGGCCTTACACCAATTCAATTTAAATATAAGCCTCACCTCAGGATGTCACTCACAATCGAACGTCAAAGCAAGCTGTATCTGTGCATCTCAGCACCTGAACTGTTCATCTCTGTATCTGTGCATCTCTGCACCTGAACTGATCGTTGTACTACTAGTTTGTCATGAACGCTACCTATGAAAATCCTCCCGTCTGCCACCAGTGGTCTCCCTCATCGGAGTATTAGCACTTGGACTACAAATCTCAGAACTCGCATACCTGGACTGATTGCACAAACATTTGTTCTCTATTTTATGGACTATTTAAGCACTGAGCACGCTAAGCAAAGTGTGAAGTCTTGTTTTGTTATGGGTAACATTTCTGAGCTTTTTCCCCAAAATTGAATAATTCATCAATTTAGAGATCTATATTGAATTCAATTTAAATATAAGCCTCACCTCAGGATGTCACTCACAATCGAACGTCAAAGCAAAAACCTAAACCCAGAGCTGACAAGGTTTCTTAGATTGTACTGTCAACAGAATCGGTCAGACTGGAGCAGCTTCTTACGGTGGGCTGAATATGCTCAAAATTCCCTTCAGAAACCCTCCACTGGCATTACCCCTTTCCAATGTGTCCTGGGATTTCAACCACCTCTATTTCCCTGGTCAAGGGAACCCTCTGTGTTACTGGGCATTAATGACTGGCTCTGACAGAGCAGGACAGTGTGGAACCAAACACACGTCCAGCGTCAACGTGCAAAAAATTTATACTTTTGCCTCTTTTTTTTTAGCTTGATGCTGTTTGCTATTCACTCCCATTATGTGAATGGGTGTGAGCTGTTTTTTTTTTTTTATTCTCATTCTATAGTCCAAAAAAAGAAGGGCACACAGCACACTGCATTAGAACAACAACAGGGTGAGTAAATGATCACTTAATTTTTGGGTGAACTATCCTTTTAAGTCAGTTGTATAGAATATTAGAATATAACACATTGACATATACATACATGACAGCTTACTGTTATTTTGCCCAGACCAATTGAAATCCCCTTAAATACCTCAATTTGTTGAGTTGACAGTTTGGACTCTTAAGTCCAATAGAGAGCAGCCTCACTCCTGAATCCTGCAGGCCATTGTTACTCAGGTCCAGCTCTCTCAGGGAGTTTGATGATTGTAGAACTGAAGACACAACTTCACAGTGCTGATCACTGAGATTACAGTCTGTTAATCTGAAAAAAGAGGACTCTTTGATTAATGCTGGTGTCCCCACCAGATCGCACAACTTTCTTGGTTAACCATGTTCAACATAAAAGATCATTGATTGTCACATTGATTGTATGTGTATAATGTTTTATTTACTTGTTTATACAATCCTTTATAGTGGAAAAAAGAGTCTTGTTAGTTGAATCGTGCCATTTGAAATTTTTGTTTTTTTTACATTGTCATTTAGCAGACGCTTTTATCAAAAGCGACTTACAAATTAGGGCTTTTTGTTGGACTTTTTGCCTTATTTATTGATAGTACTGCGACACATAGATGGGAGAGAAAGGAACAGGATCAGGAAGGGGCCTTGAATCAGACCGAATCACTGTAATGTATTTTTCAATTTTATTTGTATTCCAATTTTCACAATACATATTGTTTTAACCCCCTGAGGTCGGCGCGATAGACTCGTTTTTTTCCGTATGAGTGCACAAAAATAATAAAATAAAAAATTATTTTTTTATTTTGAGCGAATACTCAGTCAAACAGGCATACAGACAGACAGGCATGAAGCTTGAATTCTCTTCTTTTAAATTAAGTAATTTATATAAAAAACAAATATTCTCATCTTGTGAAATCTGTATTAAAAGAGAACGATTCCAGTCGACCTCATTACAAATACTTCAAATGTAATGTGACTCCGCCTACGGAGAGCGTGCGCTATTCAAACGCAAATGAATGAGGCAATCCACGCAAACCTGTGAACGCCCACATATCAGCTCGAGAAAACACAAGTTTATTCAGATCATTACTTGTTTACACCGTCTCGCAGCGCTGTGAGGAATAACAATAATGAAAAAAGTACCTCAGAAGTGCGGGTATATCGAGGAGCGAGCTGAGGAATACTGTAAGTTTTTTTTTCTTCTCACGTGAATCGGGTTTCTGTTTTTGATGAATGAACGGCAGAGATGCACGCTGTTTACCACAGCTCGCAAAAAGACAGTTTAAATTTAAATCGCGTGTGTGAATGAATGATGATGTTTTAGCAAACTGTATTACTATACTGAGATGAGTAAAAATCGACTGAAATATGTTGAAATAAAATGTAGGCTATTTGTATAAGAAATACGTATTAAACTGCAAATTAACATTTATATGCCCTAATATTTCATAAAAACAAGGTTACAGTCAGGCGAAATATGAAAGACAACATTTTGTTGACTAGATTTGAGTACAGTTTTTACTGTAGAATATACTGCCACATCAAATGAGCTTTTGTTTAGCAATTTATATATATATAAAAATATATATATTTTTATATACTTTTTTTTTTTTTTTACAAAGAAAGAGTACACTTGAAATATTGTTGAAATTTTAATTATTGTTGTAATTCGCCTTTGGCTAAGCCACGCCCTAGAATGTAGATTGACCAATCACAGCGCAGCCAAGAACGAGCTCCGACAGAGGTCCGACACTTTTTCACAGCGCTCCATTGACTTTAACGCAGGCGTCTCATATTTTTGGTCTCGGCAGGCTATTACCGTCGTAGTTTTATCAAAAATATGGTTAAACGTTGTGCCTGGGGCATTTGTAACATAGATACGCGTTTCCCAGAGAGGTTGGAGGGGGGTGTCCGTTTTTTTCCCTTCCCAAAACCGATTTCAAATCCTGACAAGTGTCGTCTTTGGATTAAACTGTGTGTGTGGACGTCCTCACAGTCAGCTAAACTCCTCAAGGATCAACAAGCACACTTTTGTGTGCTCTAAGGTAAATTTGCTTTTAACCTTCCCGTCAAGTTATACAAGTTATAATGCTAGTTAGACAATTTTATGCTATTTTAGGTTATGATTTCGGTTCTCTACCCTAATTACGTTAATGAAGAATCAAGGTGCTAGCAAGCAAGCTTAGCGATAGTTTAGTTATCACGTAAGTCAGGATTGTATGTTTTGACTAGCGGCTGGATGTTAGCTAACTGTGTTATTCAAGATACAAACACCTAACGTTAATGTTAGGTGTTTGTATAAAACAAACAGCATATAAAAGTTAGCTAAAACAAACAGCATATAACTGTCTAACTAGTATAACTTGACGGGAAGGTTAAAATCTAAATTTACTTTAGAGCACACAAAAGTGTGCTTGTTGATCCTTGAGGAGTTTAGCTGACTGTGAGGACGTCCACACACACAGTTTAATCCAAAGACGACACTTGTCAGGATTTGAAATCGGTTTTGGGAAGGGAAAAAAACGGACACCCCCCTCCAACCTCTCTGGGAAACGCGTATCTGTGTTACAAATGCCCCAGGCACAACGTTTAACCATATTTTTGATAAAACTACGACGGTAATAGCCTGCCGAGACCAAAAATATGAGACGCCTGCGTTAAAGTCAATGGAGCGCTGTGAAAAAGTGTCGGACCTCTGTCGGAGCTCGTTCTTGGCTGCGCTGTGATTGGTCAATCTACATTCTAGGGCGTGGCTTAGCCAAAGGTGAATTGTAACCTTTTTAATAAAATAGCAAAACATATTTACAAGATAGATGTAAGCAAAATCTTAAATGGTCAATATAAGTCTTCTTCTAAATATATCTTTTGTCCTTGCATTGTGGCTCAGTCAGTCAGAGTCACACCTGAATGCATGGCTCATTATGCAGAGTCATTATGCAGAGTGGGTGGGACATTTTGTATTCCAAGGTGTAAACCACTCCTCGTTCACGCCCACTCGCATATTGGCTTTCCAAGCAAAACCTGTTTTACATCAATTTAAATCAATGTATTGTTTTATGTGAACGATAAAGCAAGACTATTTTCACATAATTTTGAAGCCAGAACTCGAAGGAAGAACATCCATTAGTCAAAAGTCTTATTCATGCATATTTATTATGAGTTTTGTGGTCTTATTTCAGCAACTTTCATTTTTATTTTTTTCAATAACCACGCATAAGCATTATTCTCTTAAAAATAAAAAATATATACATGCATGGTGATCACATATTTTGGTAGCCCTGTTTGTGCTATATAGAGTGAATTTACACCTTTGCCATTAACATGTTTATAAATAACTGAAAAAAGCACAAATGTCAGAGCATGTCAGAACACCTCCAGGGCCCAGAAAACACCTCAGACTCCAGAGGGTTAATGCTGCAATTAACCTCTGATTATAGTGGTTCTAAACCCTGCTTTTAACCCTGGGTAAAGGAACGTTTCACATTTGTAAATTAGAAGTGGGATTAGCACCACTTCTTAGAGTAATGAAACCCTGGTCCGGAGCAGGATCAGAGTCGCTTTTGTGCTGTTAATCCCGCATTGTGGTGCCAAACTTGCACAGTGTGAAACAATACAGTGTTAGAATGTTACGGCTAGATGCTTAGCAACGGACAGCCAATCAAGTGCCTCATGTTCATGTGTTGGACAGTCACAGAAATTGTATAAACAGTTATTTCAGCGTTTGATGGGAAACATTTTAAATGGCAACAGAAAACTCGCCAATTGGAGTGAAGAAGAGACCTTTTCATTATTTCCTTTACAGTCCAAAAAGACCATATAAAAAAACTTGATAGCATTCGCCAATATATAATATGAGGCCAGGCAATGCAAGAGCCTTGATGTAAACACGTGGCGTTCGTCCAATCAATGACAAAAATAACACAAATATGCAAATAAGAACGTTAATCCAGGGTTTAGGAACATACAGCATGAAACATCGGTTTTTAAATACCCAGGATAAACTGTTAACTCTCTTATCACAGTTACAGTACCATAGCATTAAGGCAAGGACTAGTAGGCTCAGAGACAGTTTCTGCTCAATCCTGTTCCTGGAGTACCCACAGCACTGCACATTTTCAAATTCAACTCATCAGATAGTTAGTAAAGACTCCAAGACCTCTAATATGTGTGTTAGATAAGAGAGACATTAAAAAATGTACAGTGCTGGGATTGAAAACCACTGACCTAAGTCAAGATATTTCTTATTTTAATACATCCTCACCGCAACTAGATATATTAGGTAGCCTAATTTTAAAAGTGTGATTTCTAGACCAGGAAAATGAATTTTTTTTCTAAAAATGCTTAATCCTTATTCAGAAAATTATGAACAATGGAAAAGTCATGTAAATTCATTGGTTGAAAAGATATTCAGCTTTTAAAACTTCAGAAATGTAATTACTTGGATTTCAATTATAATTACAAATTAAAATAATACTTTTAAATATTTTATTCTGTAGACACTTTAAATTTATGTAAATAAAAAATTAATTAAAGCGCATTCAGCTAAACTATTAGCCTACATGAGAGCTATTATGTTCATATTTCAAATCAGTTGATATTATGTTCATATTTTCACACTCACAGAGCTTTTCTGCAGTTCCTCAGAGCAGGTAACAGTCTCCTTCGACCCTCTTGTGATGATGTGATGTTTTTAAGGTCAAACTCATCCATCACCTCTTCTGACATCAAGATCATGTTTGCCAAAGTTGAACATTGTGCAAGAGAAAGGTTTTGGTTACTTGTTCCAGATTGTAAAAATGCCTGCATTTCTTCAACAAGAGAACTATCCTTCATCTCAATCAAGCAGTGACACAGATTCATCCATCTTTCAGGACTGACAATGTCTTCTGGACTTTCTGTGTTTTCGTGATTTTTAAGGTTTTGGACTATGTCTTTGCTCCATGGGTTTTTCTCTGTGCGAATCAGCACATCCTTTAAGAGTCTTTGATTGGACTTCAGCGAGATGCCATGAAGGAATCGAAGGAAAAGATCCAGGTGTCCATTTTTACTTCTCAAGGCTTTATTCGTTGCTTCCTTCAGAAACACATCCAGAGGAACAATCTCACACTGAGTTCTGAACTTCCCTGTCAGGAACATTTTCATAACTTCACTGTTCTTGTGTAAATAACAGAAAAACACATACAGTGCTGCAAAAAATTCCTGAAAGCTCAGATGTACAAAGCTGTAAACCTTCCTGTGATAAATCACAGATTCCTCCCTAAAGGTCTCAGTGCAAATCCCAGAATACACTGAGGCGTCAGTGACGTCTATGCCGCTCTCAATCAGGTCCTCCTCATAGAACATCACATTGCCCTTCATCAGCTGATTGAAAGCCAGTTTAGCAAGTTTCACAATCACTCTTCTGTTGGACTGCAGGAGTTTCTCTGGATCTCTCTCTTCATACTTCTGGTTCCTCATGCTAGTCTGAATGAGGAGGAAGTGTATGTACATTTCAGTGAGAGTTTGAGGGATTTCTGCACTGCGATCTTGTTTCAGGATGTTTTGAAGCACAGTGGCTGAGATCCAGCAGAAGACGGGTATGTGGCACATGATGTGGAGGCTTCTTGCTTTTCTGATGTGTGAGATGATTCTGCTGGCTTGATCCTCATCACTGATTCTCTTCCTGAAATATTCCTCCTTCTGAGGGTCATTGAATCCCTGAATTTCTGTCACACGGTTGATGTATTTGGAGGGGATCTGATTGGCTGCTGCTGGTCTGGTGGTGATCCAGATGAGAGCCGAGGGAAGCAGATCTCCTTTCATGAGGTTTGACATCAACACACCCACTGATGAAGACTCAGTCACATCAGAAACTTTCTCACTGTCTGAAAACATCAGTGTAATTCTGCTCTCATCCAGACCATCAAAGATGAACACAACTGTACATTCATCATAAATCTTTGAGTCCAGATCTTGAAGTTCAGGATGAAATTCCAGCAGAAGTCTGTGAAGACTGTACTGATGATCTGTAATCAAGTTCAGCTCTCTAAATGGAAGCACAAATATGAAATCTACGCCCTGATTGGCTTTTCCCTCGGCCCAGTCCAGAATGAACTTCTGCACAGAGACGGTTTTTCCAATTCCAGCGATGCCTTTAGTAAGAACAGTCTTGATTTTGTCTTTATTCTCTCTTATCTTCTCCTCATATCCTAGTTCAGGAGAAGGATCAAAGATGTCATTGCAGTTGATTGGAGTGTCTTGGAGTGTCTTGTAACTTTTCTCCATCTGTAACACCTCATGTTCTTCATTCACTCCTTCACTCTCTCCCTCTATGATGTACAGCTGTGTGTAAATCCTGTTCAGGAGGGTCTGATTCTCTTGTAGTTTAATTCCCTCAAATAAGCTCTCATACTTGTTCTTCATGCTGGTTTTGTGCTGGTCTTTGACTCTCTGCAGATCATCATGCACTGGCTGGTGAGAGTCGAGCTGCAGGGCTGCTTCTGTGTCATGATGACTGATGTGTTTCTGACAGGAGGAGGGTGTGCTGGTCTGACAGGACACATCTCTGATCTGGTCAGCTCTCACACCACTGAAAACACATTAAGAAGACACAAAAACCTCTGTTAAAATAAATATAAAAACCATACTACATGTAGAAACTGTCTTCCTAATATCACACATGTAGATCCTCGCAAGTTCTTGCACAGATTTTATTTATCCATGTTGCCAACAAACTGTTAATTAATAATGAACATCAGGCATTTGGAGAAAGAATTGTGTCTTTATTACATGCGAGAAAATAAATGATCTGAGACAGAAAAAAAAGTTTGAGAGAAAAAGTTATCACACTGATAGCAAAAAATAATAATATTTGACACTAGAAAATGTTTTGAGAGAAAGTATTTTCTCATAGAACATAAAAAAATATAAATTTGAATTTTTTAAAATTATTTCTGAGAAAAAAAATCTCTCTCAAAATACTTTGAAAAAAACTCAAATATATATTTTTGCTATCAGTGTGAAAAACATTTTCTCAAAAAAAAAAAGTGTTTCTCTCAAAACGCTTTTCTTTGCTCTCGATGCAATTTCTTGCTCTCGTGTCAGGATTCTGATTTCACTGTGAAAATTGTGTCAGTTTATACAGTTTATATTCTAAAAAGTTTTAAACAAATAAACTGTAGTAACTATTTCGATGGTTCACTTTAGTCATTCTACTAACCAGAAGTTACTTTGCAACTACATGTGAACTACAAGTCATTAGAGTATGAGTAGACTGTTTAATATCTGCTAAGATTTTATTTTTATGATCCTCAACAGACATTTTACTGACTATAAGCAACTTATTCTACTAACCTGAACTCGAACACCTTACCCTAACCTAACAGTCTACTTACAGTCTACTAATACTCTAATGAGAGTTAGTTGAAGTCAAGTCAAGTCATCTTCATTTATATAGCGCTTTTAACAATGTAGATTGTCTCAAAGCAGCTTTACAGAGATAAGCGTATAATTTAAGGCAACAGAGATTGTTTCGGCTGTACAGCAGAGTTAAGTTATTTCCATCTAAAGTTAGTTTTAATTGATTTGCTTCCGTCGCAATGATCATTTGTTATTAAATTAGGGGCCGCTAAGACGACACCATTCTGTCTACACAGACTTTAAATGCGAACCTGTGAGAAACACTGATGGCGTTCACATGCGCATTTAGAATGGGTTCTATAGTTATGTGCGTTTGAATATACGCAGGTTTGGAATTCCCTACAAGCCAAGCCTAAACAGAATACTTGTCTTTCCTTATAAATTTTGATAAGGAATTTTATTTTATTTGTTGCTTTGGGGTAGGACCGCGAGACGAATTTTCCCGACAACGCCTTATCTGTAGAGTGGTAGTGGGATCCTCCATAGGGAGAGACTAGTTGGCACTTCAGCACTGCGTTGTCATCGGTCCAGGCGAAGGTCCTTCGTCAGATCTGGATACGGCCTGGATCCGGCAGGCTGCAGGAAAACCTCGGGATAAACACAGACACTAAAATTAGCGTAGATGCCATTCTTCTCATGATGTAACGAGTACATCAGGATTTTTGGGAAGTGTTCCCGGTTCCGGCTGACCTACTATATGCAGCCTAACATTAAATTATAGAAGTCTATAATGTATTATGTGAAAGCTAGGTCAAAGAGATGTGTCTTTAATCTGGCTTTGAACTGACAGAGTGTGTCTGCTTCCCAGACAATGGTAGGAAGACTGTTCCAGAGTTTTGGTGCTAAATAGGAAAAGGATCTACCGCCAGCAGTCAATTTTGATATTCTAGGTATTATCAACTGGCCGGAATTTTGAGATCGTAATAGACGTGACGGACTATAATGCGTTAAGAGCTCGCTCAAGTACTGCGGAGCTAAACCATTCAGTGCTTTGTAAGTAATCAGCAATATTTTAAAATTGATGCGAAGTTTAATAGGGAGCCAATGCAGTTTTGACAGAACTGGGCTAATATGGTCATACTTCCTGGTTCTGGTAAGAACTCGAGCTGCTGCGTTTTGAACCAGCTGTAGTTTGTTTATTAAGCGTGCAGGGCAACCACCCAGTAGAGCATTACAATAATCTAGCCTTGAGGTCATGAACGCATGAACTAACTGTTCCGCATTTGTCAATGAGAGCATATGGCGTAATTTAGATATATTTTTAAGATGGAAAAATGCAGTTTTACATATACTAGACACGTGACTTTCAAATGAAAGATTGGTATCAAAGAGCACACCCAGGTTCCTAACCGACGACGAAGACTTAACAGAGCAGCCATCAAGTGTTAGACAGTATTCTAGATTATTACGTGAGGAAGTTTTTTGTCCAATAATTAGAAACTGTTTTTTCAGAATTCAGAAGTAGGAAATTACAAGTCATCCAATTTTTTTATATCCGCTATGCATTCCGTTAATTTTGTGAATTGGTAAGTTTCGTTAGGTTTTGAAGAAATATAGAGCTGAGTATCATCGGCATAACAGTGAAAGCTAATGCCATGTTTCCTAATGATATCTCCTAAGGGTAGCATGTACAGAGTGAACAGCAGCGGTCCTAGTACTGAGCCTTGTGGTACGCCATACTGAACTTGTGATCGATGAGACATCTCATCATTTACTGCTACAAATTGATAACGGTCAGATAAGTATGATTTAAACCATGCTAGTGCATTTCCCGTAATGCCAACATAATGTTCTAATCTATTTAAAAGAACGTTGTGGTCGATGGTGTCAAATGCAGCACTAAGATCGAGTAACACTAATAGCGAGATACAACCACGATCGGATGATAAGAGCAAATCATTTGTGACTCTAACGAGAGCTGTTTCGGTACTATGGTACGGTCTAAATCCTGACTGGAAATCCTCGCAGATATCATTTCTTTCAAGAAAGGAACACAGTTGTGAGGATACCGCCTTTTCTAATATCTTTGACAGAAAAGGTAGATTCGAGATCGGCCTGTAATTGACTAATTCTGAAGGATCAAGTTGCGTTTTTTTAACAAGCGGTTTAATCATAGCCAGCTTAAAGTTTTTTGGTACGTATCCTAGAGACAAAGACGAATTAATGATATTAAGAAGAGGATCTATGACCTCTGGAAGTATTTCTTTCAGTAGCTTAGTCGGTATAGGGTCTAACATACATGTTGTAGATTTAGATGATTTAATGAGTTTAGTAAATTCTTCCTCTCCTATAGCAACGAATGAATCAAATTTTTCCTCAGGGAGACTACAATGCACTGCCTGATGTGATACTGTAGTAGACGGTTGCATAGTTATAATTTTGTCCCTGATATTATCAATCTTATAAGTGAAGAAGTTCATAAAGTCATTACTGCTGTGTTGCTTGGAAACTTCGGTGCTTGAAGCTTGAAGTTGACATGTAGTTGTGATTTACTTATAGTTAGTAGAACGTCTAAAGGCACTTTTCCACTGCGTGGTTCGACTCGGCACGACTGGGCTCAGCTCGGCTCTCTTTATTTTTGGCTCGGTTTGCTTTTCCACTGCAGTTTAGCACCGCTTCTAAGTGATCATACTCAAAATCTCTACTTGCTCTTTCTCTAGAATAGTTTTCTCTCCTGGATTTAATGTTGCCAGAAGCTTTCAAGCTTTCAGTCTCAGGCTCATTTCTTTTTTCAGGTTGCGTGCGATGGTCGTTTATAAAGGTTGTGCGGACAAATGATCCTGCGGTGGCTGTTGCTGATATTTAAATCCGCCGGGTTTGGCGTCTCATATCGCAAATTCAATGACTCTGCAGTGAAGCTCCTCTCTGACCAAATTAGTGATCTGCAGTGTTTACATGTCACATTTTAGTCTTGGTACGGCCCGTCTGAAACCTCAACCGAGGTGGTACTAAAAAAATACCAGGTACTGGGAACTTTACACAGTGGAAACCCCCCAAAAGTGGGCCGTACTGAGCCGATCATGCAGTGGTAAAGCGCCATAAAGTGGACCGTTGAAATAAAGTGTAACCATAAACTTGACATGACTTATGCATGTTGCTTACAGTAAAGGAAAATTCTGGGTTCAGCGACATTGAAGTTCAATCAACATTGGTGAGATAATGTTCATTACCACAAAAATGCATTTATACTCTTCACTCTATTCTTAAAAAACAAAACAAAACAAAAAACACTTCACTTGTAAAGTGCCTCACCGTAACCTCGATTTTGCTTTTTGCTAAGAAAAAGAGTGATGGATCAAGAGTAATATTTGCTTTATGCTGAAATATAATTGAATATGTTTGGATTTGGTAGACAGTAATTTGTCTGAGAAGTTTGAGAACCTCTGATGTTGGTTTTTAGGAGTGACAACTTATTATTGGAGCATTTTGCAAATATTTTTGAATTGCCGTTTCTCTTTTAGTCGAACTGACCTTCCTAGTCCAAAGCTTTAATGTCAGAGGTCATACAGATGATTTTCAGCAGGTATCTGAAAGTTTAACTGGTTACGGCCCTCACAAGCACACTCTGAGTTTGACATGTTTTCTTATAGAAATGAAAATAATATAAGTGGGTAAAGTTTGCTAATTAAAAGCGAGCAGAATGAAACCATTAATGCTGTTCAATGGTTTCTGAGTTTAGTGGGTTTGTTGTTCAATAGCAGAGCAGTTTACCAGTTATGAAGAGCTCAATTCAGCAAAAGTATAAGCAGATCAACTAAACATAGTGTTGTTTTCAGCTCAAGTAAGTTCAATGTTGATTCAATTCAGTTCAATAACTGTTCAATAGATCAGTGCTGTGCCGCCCCCTAAAATTTGGATACATGCTGCTGGCCCGAGAATTTTAGGTTTATTTCGCTCCCCCCCCCCCCATCTACACAATGGCTACATAGGTAAACTAGAACAATCCTTCCTAAAACGCATTAAACTTTCATTTACAAAGACTTGAAACTCACCGAGTGGTCAGGGGAGTTCACTGATATGCTCACACAAAAATCGCTGCAAAAGATGCTTTCCAACAGGTTTTATCGTAGTTTTTGTCCAACTCCATTGACTTGTATTGGATGTGCTGTGAGGTACGGTATTACTCCACCGCTGGAAAGTGTCTATTATTCAAGCTCTCAACGGAAGAATCTACGCGTGTGAGACATTTGGAAAAATAGATCCACAGTTTTACAACGAATGGTAAAACACCTGTTGGAAAGCATCTTTTGCAGCGATTTTTGTGTGAGCATATCAGTGAACACCCCTGACCACTCGGTGAGTTTCACGTCTTTGTAAAGGAAAGTTTAATGCGTTTTAGGAAGGATTGTTCCAGTGTACCTATGTAGCCATTCTGGAGGTGGGGGGGAAAGTGAAAGAAACCTAAAATTCTCGGGCCAGCAGCATGTGTCCACATTTTAATCTTAACCGTTCTATTTCATCAGAAATGATCTGTAAACAGGGCTTTAAGTGTAAAATACCGAACTTGTCCTTTAAGATAATTAACCTTGTATTAGTTTTTTCTGAAGTATTGATAATTGTGAAATTTCACTGACATTTAAAATGACTCATATCATGAAATAAGACTTTGATCATATCACCCACCTATAATCGTGTTAAATAATCGTGATTTCAATTTTGAGCAAAATGATCATGATTATGATTTTTGCCATAATCAAGCAACCCTAATTAGAAACATTCTATAAACCCTCTGCACACAAAAGTATCATTTCTAATTTATAATTACAAACAGAGCATTAAATCTATGTGTTAAAGTAAAAGTGTAAAATTAAACATGCTTTTATTAATGGTGAAATAGTCAATTCATTGTTATAAGCTGACTTTAAATGTTGTTTCTCTTTGTCAGTTATAGTTATTTTTTTATTGAGGAGTAAGAATCATAACTACTATTTGTGTCAGTCATTGATGTTTATTTAATATTTTGAAGAGTTACTTTAGAATATTTCAACTGGAACGGAGCACTAGTGGAAATAAAACCCTTCAAGTTTTTAAATCACCAAATGGAGTTTGAATGTCTCCTAGCGGCCATATTGGCTACTGCGCCTAAAACTCCCAGAGCATATTGATAGTTTGAGACAAATTTGAAAGACAACTTGATTGGATTTACCGCTTTGACTTGCAGTTTTAGGGTGACCAGGCACAGGTTTTATATTAATAGAAAGTGTAAACAAATGTAAATTAGCAGATTAAGTTCAGCATCCATTTAAGTTTGGATATGTAATTTTCCAGTCTGTGTTCTAGAATAGGATCGCCAGGTAAGAGACGAATGAGACTAACTAGTTATCTGGATTCCAAGACTATCATCTATAAATATATTCAATTTGGATACATATTTTATATAGCCTTTTTACCCTTTATTTTAACAACTATTTGTGCGGTCATACACACACTTGTGTTTGTGTGTGTTATTGCCAGTATTGTAGTTAGGGGCAACAAATATAATATAATATAATTGTGGCGAGCACGACGAGGTCGAGGGCCGTGGGAGGACGGCGCGAGGCCGGTGGCGTGATTGATAATGAGCGACACGTGCGCGACGCACCGGTCTCGCATCTCTCACGGAGGAGCAACGACAGTGAAGAGCGAGAGAGGAACAGGCAAATAATAATAACATGTTTTATTTGATGTTTTGTGTTGCCAGCAGTCGTCCGTGAGGGGCTGCTGGCTTTTACTTTCGTTTTGTATTTGTTTTATTTTTATCATTAAAATGTTGAATGTTAAAAAAATAAAAATAAATAAAACAAATAAAACAAATACAAAACGAAAGTAAAAGCCAGCAGCCCCTAACGGACGACTGCTGGCAACACAAAACATCAAATAAAACACAGGCCTGTTCCTCTCTCGCTCTTCACTGTCGTCGCTCCTCCATGAGAGATGCGAGACCGGTGCGTCGCGCACGTGTCGCTCATTATCAATCACGCCACCGGCCTCGCGCCGTCCTCCCATGACCCTCGACCTCGTCGTGCTCGCCACAATAATATAATATAATATAATATAATATAATATAATATAATATAATATAATATAATATAATATATCTCGTCTAGGGCGCCAGCAGAATATGGACCGGCCCTGAACTTCATGTTACTCACACAGGGTCAGAGGTCACAGCAGGTCCATCACTGAGATTAGGGGGAATACCCATGGATCTGTTACTCTTCATGGACACACAGCTGAATCCTGAAGACCGTCCATTACTGAGATTAGGGGGAATACCCATGGATCTGTTACTCTTCATGGACACACAGCTGAATCCTGAAGACGGTCCATTACTGAGATTAGGGGGAATACCCATGGATCTGTTACTCTTCATAGACACACAGCTGAATCCTGAAGATGGTCCATTACTGAGATCAAGGGGCTCAGGCATGGAGATGTTACTCTTCATAGACACACAGCTGGATACTGGAGACGGTCCATTACTGAGATTAGGGGGATTACCCTTGGAGATGTTACTCTTCATGGATACACCGCTGGATACTGGAGATGTTGCTCTCTGAGTGTGAACAGACGCCTCCTCCTCTCTATCCTCACACACACTCATTTTACAGGAAGTTTGCCCCATCTCTTCCTCCTTTATGAGACTTTTCAGACCTGTATGTGGACACAGAAAACATGCACAAAACACAAATTAATTTTGACACATTTTATTTATGGCATTTCATTCACTTAATAACATTAACAGTTTTTCTCCAGTTACTGTAAATAATGTTGGTTTGTAGAGCAACATGTCGGCCACACTTCCAAACACAGCATCCTTGTTTAAACACTGGATTCATCTTCACTTTAATGACACTGCTGAACTCTAGCAGGTGTTTTTCACAATCCGTTTAGTCGTCTCGCATTAAGCAAAGGAAAACTCCACCACTTATTCACCTTTTTTCCTACATTTAGATAGGAGGGCAAATGCGTTTTTGTCTCAGTGCATGCATTGTTTTAGTTTGACAGGATCGGCGCTAGCTTAGCTTAGCATAATGAATGGAATCCTTTGTTGCCAGCTAGCATGTCCTGAGTAAAAGGGATAAAAAAAATAATAAATAAAAATAAAAACACAGGCGAAGCACTGGTACTTGGGCACAGAGATATCACGCAACACATGAAATCCCACAACTTCCAAGTAGCAGTGAAGCACTGCTACTTGGAAGTTGTGGGATTTCATGTGTGCTTCCTGTGCTACAGCCTGTGATTCCCCCTAATATAGTCCCAAGTCGATATCTGTCTAGGAAATCGCCTAGTCTTAATCTGCATCACTATTTGTACTCGTTGTGAATACGCAGGCCACAAGAAGTAATTAGGTGGGTGGTTTTTTTTTATCACTTTTACTCAGGATATGCTAGCTGGCAACAAAGGATTCCATTCATTAAGCTAAGCTAAGCTAGCGCCGACCCTGTCAAACTAAAACAATAGTTTTACTTACTGTGTCTTACTGCGTTAGTCTTACTGTGCCACTGAACACGTAACGGCGTCAGGGCTGTGTGAGACTTGCGCATTTGACACTTTTAACACTCTCACGCCACACATCCATTTTCTCACGCAGAGAAAAATCGCAAAGCAAAGAGGACACAGAGAATGTGCAGGAAATCTAAATTTGTCATAGATAATATCGATCAATCAGTGTTTTTCAACCACGCAAAGAGGTCAATAAAACAGCTGGAGAACAATTAGGTCACATTACATTTACCTCAGGAAAGCCATTTAATGACCATAATACCATAATATATAGCACGTTAGTTGGCAAAAACAAAAAAAACAAAAAAAGAGTTATAGAGAGTATTTTGCTAAATATGAGTATTATATTACATATTTGTTATATTTTTACTTATATCATTAAATAAAGTTGTTATTATAATAAAAGCGCATTATATTTAATTTGAGTTATTTTAACATTAAATAATACTACCAGCTGACAGGACTCTCTGTATGTTTAGCAGTAGGTGACTTTTTTTTTTTATTCTTTAGAAAAATTCATGCCTATCTTGTTTACCTAATAGGGGAGAGTGGGGTGATTTGTGCCAGGGGGGAAGTAGTTCCACCCCTTGTTTCTGGAAAACCATAGAAGAAATTGGTCATGTGACCACATAATTTTGAAAAGCAATCACTTTTACTCATCCTCCAAAGAAGAGAGACACATGGCATGAGAGTTAAGCACATTTTAGTGCAAAATTATTAAAGTGCATGTTATTAAAGAGACGTTTTATTCCATTTTTAAGTGGCCTATGTCACAATAGTATGTTTAGAAATTAGCCTAGTCACTTTATTCTTATATGTTACATAATTGACAGACAGCGCTGTCAACAGACATCTATTGCCAAAGCCTTTTTGCCTGAAATGAGTCACAAATATCACATATAGTGTTGCTATGGTGCTCTAAATGGTTGCTAGGGCGTAGCTTGATAGCTTCACAATTATCCTGATTGGTCGTCTGAGTAAAATGAGCCCGCCCCCTTGTCTCTATGACACTGTGATCCAGAGTTATGTTCAATACAAAATCCCTATGCAATTGACCATAGTAGGAAAAACGCATGCTATGGTATTCCAGGGTGACAATATCTAAATAAACCTTAAATGAGTAATTGTGTATTGAATTTGTCTTGCTTTCATATAGCATTACGGTTCATAACATTAAAATGTTGTTTTACTTCAGAAATCACTGGCACAATTTACCCCAATGTATTCCCCCAAAGGCACAACTTCCCCGCACCAGGGGCAAGTTGTGCCATGAGACCACTTTTTTCCCAAAAGCTATATTTCTGAAACAATTTATTTCAGATCCAAAGTGATTGTTCTCAGGGATGCACCACATCCTGAAATATATGTACATCCTTAAGTTGAAGGCATTACTGCCATGGCCTCTCTTTAAAGTCACTTTGAGTAAAAACTGGCACAACTCACCCCACTTTCCCCTATTTATCCAATTGAGTCAATATTGAATCAAATCACAAAAACTGAATTGAAAACATGAAATTTGTGTCAAGCAATAAATAAATAAAAACATAGCTTAACCTTACCAGAATTTGTACCATGTAAACAACATTGTAACATTTTGGCACTCTGCAATTCTGTTTAGATACTAAAATGTTTTGACAATCACAATACACTTATTGTGATGCAAGATTTTTTATACATCCCCCCAATCCCCCTCCATAATTCTCACTCCAAGCTAAACTCAAAAGTTGGCAGCCCTGCACGTATAGATTATAAAAATAATGAAATAGTTTAAAATCAACCAAATATTTCAACATGAAACTATATTCTCCTATTAAAGGAAAAAGTATGTGCAAGGTTAACCATTTTCAGCCATTTTATGAGTGTTATTGTTGACGTGTTGTGAAGTAAGCCTAGATAACGAAAGTAACTTTCAACTTTATCATGTGTTTGAGTTTGAGTTCGTCATAAGGTCTGCTGAGACGCAAATACTCTATCGATATTACAGCTATGAAAAGTTTAACGAACTTACTGTCACATGTGAAGTGATTGGTGATTTTCTATCTTCCGAAATGGCGTCTAGGTTACAGTGTACAGAAAAGGCTACAGCCCACATAGCAAATTTTGTCTGGCCCACCTCTGGGCCTCATCCTTGCTTCAATTCTGGCCCAGTTCTGGCTGGGTCCCCGGCCCAAAACTGGCACAATACACTGAAAACGGACTCAAACAACTTCCTCTGGCCCAGATGTGGCCCAAGCACTGTAAAATGACTCTCATTTATTGATATGGCCCAGGTCTGGCCCAGGCACTGTAAGACAGAACTGGCTGAGAGTCGGCTGGGTCCCCGGGCCAGATGTGGCCCACACCCTGTAAAATGACTCGCATTTATTGATATGGCCCGGGTCTGGCCCAGGCACTGTAAGACAGATCTGGCTGAGAGTTGGCTGGGTCCCCGGGCCACATGTGGCCCAGAAACTGCAGTGAAACACAAATTCAACCATTTAAAAAGATTAAGGGTTTTTATTATAAAATTAACAAATACACTTTAATATAAGCATGTATTAACAATGAACAAATACACTCTATTAACATTTATTTACAACACAATAATACAAAATAATAAGTAAATTCTATATACTGTATATGATTAAAAGAAAAACATCACTCTTTCACACACAAACTATCTTTCACTCTCTTTAACACTAAATAAATTCCTTTTGCAAATGTCAAGTCACCATTATATAGCGCTATATACAGTAATGACTGTTTCAAAGCAGCTTTACAGGGTTAAACAGGACAATGATCAATGATACAAACAGTTCAATTTGGCTGTAAAGCTGCTCTAAAAAGAAAATAGTGTCATTGTTCAGCTGAATTCAGTTCAGTGTTGATTCAGTTCTGTTCAATAACTGTATAAAGTATATCAATTATAAAAAGAGTTAATTTTCATTATTAAGCAGCTCTGCGGAAAACAGCGATGTCATCGTCCAGCTCAGTTCAGTTCTCATATAATGGTGTCAATGCAGGCAGATCAATATTATTAAGAAGAAGTGTCCCCAACTAAGCAAGCCAGAGTCCATCAGTGACAGAATGGAGAAAGAAAAACAGGCTCAGTCGAAGGGCCAGTTCTCCTCTGATCAAACAACACAACAAACATGGTGTATGTGTTAGGAGTCCAGGCCGCTTCACAAGTCAGATTGTGGATTGATATCATTCAGAGTATTTTATTCAGCTCCTTTTGCTTGAAGGTTGGAAAAGATTACATCAAGGTAAAAGAGTAGCAAAACTCGAGAGCATGTAGATGTGAATTTGAGAACTTGTACAATATAGATATTTGTACTTGTACAATAAAATTTACACTCACAGCTCCAATGTGAAAACCTCCAATGTGAAAACCTCAATTAGGCATTTGCAACTTCTCAAATCTGCCATTGCAATTTTTTGAATTGCCCCGCCTTTCTCTCTCACCGCCACTAAGTTTGCAAGTGCACAAGTTATAGTTAGGCATCTAATATATCGCGAAAATAGTTGCAAAGTCAATGTGTGAAGATTTGAAATAGCAATGGCAGATTTGAGAAGTTGCAAATGCCTAATTGAGGTTGTATTGGTTTGTGACTATTGTCTTTGAGTGAAAATCTCAACATTCAACAGGTTTTCAAGTACAAATATTTATTGTACAATTCACAAATTCACATATACATGCTCTGGAGTGTTGCTACTCTTTTACCTTCATAAGATCACGCCGGCATTTTTGGGGGGGGGGGGGGGGGGAAGAGTTGAAACTGGCCGTTGGGTCTGTGCGGAGGACTGGTCTGGCTCTCGTGGATCTGATCCGATGACTGTGCTGAGGACTGTTGTGTCAAAGGGGTCTTCACGGCGTTTGTTTCTAGGTCTCATCTAGTTGTGATGTTCTCGTCTGGCATTCAGGGCTATTGTGGTCATCTGAGGGTGCAGGTCCATCATCTGGTCTGGATATGGACTAGATCTGGCTGAATTCAGTAACCTTGGGATAAGACTGAGACAGAGACCAACATTAGCGTAGATGCCATTCTTCTTACGATGTAACAAGTACATTCAGTGTTATGGGAAGTGTTTCCGGTTCTGGTTGACCAAATTTATGCAGCCTAACAATCCTTTAACAGATGTGAATTTTAGAAATGTGAGAGTGTGTTATGTTTATGCTAGGTTAAAGAGGTATGTGTTTTTAAATAGATTTAAACTTATCTTGTGTCTGCCCCTCGATCTGCTGCCAGTCAATGATCTCTCGATCTCCATCTCAGCAGCATTAGCTGTGAGGGTTTCTCTGAACTGCACCTTTTAAATAAAGGAATAGATATTGTGAGGTCAATATTACATCTTAAGCATTAGTTTAAGCACATAGGTTTAACAAATGTTGTTGCCAGAGTTCACACAGCAGTTTAAAATATCTGTAACACTTTACAATAAGGTCTCAATTATTAAAATTAGGCTAGTTAATGTGTTAACTAACATTACCAATGAACAATACATTTGTTACAGTATTTATTAACCTTTGTTAACATTAATTAATAAAAATACAATAAAAATGTATAATAAAAATGAGTTCACAGTGCATTAACTAATCTTAACAACTTTTGATTTTAATAATGCATTAGCAAATGTCAAAATGAAAATGAACTAAGATTAATAAAAGCTTAAGTATTGTGCATTCTTAGTCCATCTTAACTAATGTAATAGTTAAACCTACATTAACGAATGAAACCTTATTGTTGTGTTACCAAAATATCTGTAAAAAGTGTTGGTGTCAGATTCCAAACAGCTTTTCCGTTTCGGAGTTCCCCACAGGAGTGTAACGTTAGGCTAATCAAATAAATCTTATTTTTTATTTCAGATTGTAGCCTATTGTCTCCGCGGGTGTAGTACACTGTGGTCAATGTAGTTCGATTCACAAATAAATGACTCTTTTGAGAGGTTAGTGAATCAAATCAGGAAGAGTCGCCTGTATAGAGAACTATGGCGACGAAAGCGTAGTCCGACTCCTATGATTCGACTCCTATGAACTAATCACTCGTTGAAAAAGACGAATTGACTGACTAAATTTGAGCACAGGAATAGAACACAATATCATTTCATTAGCCAAAATCCAGTGCACTGGATACAGCACAGCAGTTTTTCTAATAAAAAAACCCCTAAAATTTATCCTAAAGAGACCGTAGCTCAGGGATCAGCAACTCCGGTCCTGGAGGGCCACTGTCCTGCAGAGTTTAGCTCCAACCCTAATTAAACACACCTGAACAAGGCAATCAGTGTTTTCAGGATTACTAAATAGATACAGGCAGGTGAGTTTTTATCAGGGCTGAAGCTAAACTCTGCAGGACAGTGGCCCTCCAGGACCGGAGTTGCTGATCCCTGCCGTAGCTCATCAACACTCTCTCCGGGACCGAATGGATATTCTGAAGTAACGTTAGCCTAACGTATTAACGTTATCATCGTAAACATCTGATCTAACGTTAGATATATATAGATATATAAAAACACTAAATTTATCTTGACAATTAATACATCAAACAGCACTAACAACAAATTAATTAAATTACTTACTCGTTTTTTCAGATGAATGATTCCTCTCGAAAACGTTGGTCTGCGTCTGCAGCCTGCAGGATCTTCCTCAGGATTTAAATTAACCGCCAAAACCTTTTTTCAAGTGGCCCGCTTGTGACAAAACGAACTCGGGCCGATGGTAAATACACACAGCTATACCGAGTAAGTTATAGCGCGAGTACAACTGCTTTTAGCCCATACAAAAATGTAATATATGGCCATATATGTACTTATATTTTAAATAGCATGACATATATCTATACATATATTTGACTTGTATGAGAACACAATATATGCCTGCAACATATATCTATACATATATTCGACTTATCTGAGAACACAATATATGACTGCAACATATATCTATACATATATTCGACTTATCTGAGAACACAATATATGCCTGCAACATATATCTATACATATATTCGACTTATCTGAGAACACAATATATGCCTGCAACATATATCTATACATATATTCGACTTATCTGAGAACACAATATATGACTGCAACATATATCTATACATATATTCGACTTATCTGAGAACACAATATATGCCTGCAACATATATCTCTACATATATTTGACTTATCTGAGAACACAATATATGACTGCAACATATATCTATACATATATTCGACTTATCTGAGAACACAATATATGCCTGCAACATATATCTATACATATATTTGACTTATCTGAGAACACAATATATGCCTGCAACATATATCTACATATATTTGACTTATCTGAGAACACAATATATGACTGCAACATATATCTATACATATATTTGACTTATCTGAGAACACAATATATGACTGCAACATATATCTATACATATATTTGACTTATCTGAGAACACAATATATGACTGCAACATATATCTATACATATATTTGACTTATCTGAGAACACAATATATGACTGCAACATATATCTATACATATATTTGACTTATCTGAGAACACAATATATGACTGCAACATATATCTATACATATATTTGACTTATCTGAGAACACAATATATGCCTGCAGCATATATGAACATGTATGTGTCCAAACATGTGAAGAAAATATTTGAGTTCATCCATATATGATACCATATATCTGCATATATTACAGTATAGTATTGGTTTCTCGCATATATGGACAACATTAATTATAAATATGTGACATACATATTTGTTTTCAACATATTTAATAAATGTATGTAAACATACACTGTAACCCTTTACTGTAAATTTACAACGAATTTCTTACAGAATTGTAGCCTACTGTATTTCCATAATACAGTATTAAGCTGTATCTTTTACAGAACAGCTGTAAATATACAGCACATTTATGTTTTCGTCCTGATAAATTCGTTACCATCATACTGACTGAAAAGGCATTGCATTGTGGGATTGATTTCTTTCGCGCTCAATTCAGTTCAAATGTGACGCGTCATGCGAGCAGACAGTAACGTTAGGCAGCTACAACAGGCAAACTCGTTTTGTCAGCGGGATTCAACTGAACAAATAATCATTCCTGTTATCAAGATAAACAATGTCTGCGAATCTGTGAGCAATTTTAAAGCTTTTTTGAGGTTCGGTTCGGTTCGGTTCGGTTCGGTTCGTGTTTCAAACATTAGTTGCCTGTGACGCAGCAGAAAATGGACGACGATAACGGTAGCAGCTACCTGAAGACGGATGGAAGAATTTGTCATTGAATAATCTAACCTGCGCGTGACGATAAGTGGGATTTAGAGTTTGAGAAGATGGAGAATTGTTCAACTGAGTGATACGGTAAGCCAATATATAAGTTTTTTTTTTTTTTTTTTGCGTTCGCATTTCTACATTGTTTTCACGTATTTGGTTTGATTTTGCGAACGCGGTTTACTACCGTGGCCGCGCAAGCAATTCACTGACTCTGTTCCACCTGTTTACCAAGTAACGTTAACTTCGACATTTCATATAATAGGCAACCTTTACCATGCTATTTGCATGACGTGCATTTGATATTTTTTTCGTTTTAGGCTTTGTAATCTGATGGCCATTGTTAATGTAAGTGCTTTTAAGTAGTGTTACAGTTATAGTCTATGTTGTAAAAAAAAAAAAATGCTGTCAAATTCTGTCAGTTCTGTGATCGTGCTTTTGAATCGTTGTCAGAATTTTGCTAGCACATGAAAATCCATGTTCCTAATGCTGTTTTCAAATGTAGTAGGCCTGTTCCTGATTGCCATCCCATGGTCCTACAACTACTCCCTAATTCAAAGAAGTTAGACGGTGTTATCCTTCAAGCAGATAAGTAGAGATTATTCAGCAAATCTCATTAATTTGTAATATGTTTTATGTTTTGGGTTCTGTTGATCAAGGTTGTGCTGTCCTTTTTAAAAATTGTTTCAGAAATTTGCATCGCTGATGTCCAGCAATCTACATTTGCCAGAAAGTCCACGACTTATTTACTGGTATGTAAACATTAAAGGGGTAGATGAAACCTAAAATGAAAAGCCATCATTTACTCACCCTACTGCAAAATATGTTTTTCTTAATTAGTGTTTTTATTTTGTTTCCAGTCCAGATATCTACAATTCTTACATGAAGAAGCATTTATTAGACACATAAAAATTGTCTTGTTTTCTGAAAGAATAAGTCAAAATTAAGTGAGTTTATGCTTAAAACAAACAAAATTATATGCCAGTGCATTTTAGCATTCTAACCAATTTTAATTTTTAGTTGAAAAATTTAATTCATAGAACTATGAATAGACAACTACATCGAACCACAGTGGAACCCACAGTAGTTATTTTAATTATTAATATTATTTATTTATTCTTTTTTTTTATTTTCTTTTTTATTCCATTACAGGTCAATCTCTAAGCAACCAGTGCTGGATATTAAGTTTGGAAGGTCAAGGTGTGTGTGAAGGATCACAGCCTCTTCATCACTGGCCTGGCAGCGCTGTTTGCCTCCTCCTATAACTTCAGCTTGCAGTACCAGGAAGAGGCAGCACCTTGAGTTTGGTCAGAGGTTAGTCATTGGCATATTTGCCATTCATACATATATATATATATATATATATATATATATATATATATATATATATTTATATATTAGACTGAATTGTGTCACTAACCTTGACTTGACAGTATTTATTATGTTGACTACTGGTATGAACAATATGGCCCTGGTTTCCATACAGGGCTTAGCTTAAGCCAGGTCTAGGCCTTAATAAAATTAGGGTATTTAAGCAGCTTTTATAATAATGTATCATTAAAAAAAAAAAAAACATTACTGGTGTGCATCTTGAGATAAAACAGTGGCAGTCATATATTTTAAGATATATCGGTGCAAGTTGTTTTCAGTTGAAGGATTAGTGAAAATTCTGTCATTAATTACTCGCCCTCATGTCGTTCCAAACCTGTAAGACCTTCGTTCATCTTCAGAACACAAATTAAGATATTTTTGATGAAATCTGAGAGGTGAAATAGACAGCAACGTCTTTGCAACTTTTAAGGCCCAGAAAGCTAGTAAAAACATTGTTTAAATAATCCATGTAACTAGTGCAACCTTAAAGGAGAACTCCGGTCAATTTTAACATTGAGCTAATTTTTTTGTAAATTTGGAGTGCTGTCAATACAGAGAACAACGACAAAAATCGGTGTTGCCTACACCGTGTTATCCTCTTTTTAAAATTTGCACCCTGTTGACTTCAATTTTTAAACCTGCTTTTAGCCTCTTAACATCCTTGATGTGTCATACAAGTGCCCAGCCATGTGAGTGATTCCTTCAGAGTGAACACGGGTGAATCTGACTGCAGTAGATGTGAAAGATATCTTGTTGAAACATCTACAAATGTCCGTATATAGGTGAAAATGCCCCTTGAAATCAATTTAAGGTGGCAAATATATTACCCCTTAATAAAAAAGTTAATTTCTGTCACTGCTGTAAACTGACCACTGCATAGAATATGAATATCTTTGTCAGTCAGCTGTCAACAGGCCTAAACAAGCCATGGCACCAAGCACAGAAACACAATCCGTAAAATGTTATCTAATTATTATCAAGAAAACTTTGAAAATATCGATCGAGACATATTTTGTCAATATTGCTCACCCCTAATGCATGGTATTAATTTTGATTTCTTCGGGTCTTAAAAAGGTCTTAAAAAGCCTTAAATTTGACTTTAAAAAATGTGCAGAAACCCTGCTTCATAATATTTAGGTTGAACCACTGTAGCTATATATTTACCAATGTTTTTACCACTTTTCTGGGCTTTGACAGTTGCAATGATATTGATATCAATGGAAGGACAAAACTGTCAGATTTCATCAAAAATATCTTCATTTGTGTCCCGAAGATGAACAAAAGTCTTGAGGGTGAGTAATAATGACAGAATTAAAATTTTTGGGTGCAAACATGCATTTAGTCTGGTGAATCATGTTGTCATATATGCAATAAACTTGCAAGGCTTGCAATTAAGTTAAATTATTTCTGTCACAAAGGTTTGGGCTGGATTCTGGCAGTGTGTGCTCTATATAAACGGAGAGTCTAAAGACTGCCTTTCCACTGATACTCTGATGGCACCGGATGAGGGCATGATATTGTTAATGAGCTGGGTGATGAGTAGACAAAAGTTGTAGAATAAAACTTTAAATCTGGCAACCCCACTTCCAAAAATTTAGTTAGTTGACAGTGTGCATGTAAACAGACACATTGAGTTGATGTATTTTACCAGGGCAGAAAAAATATCAGTTATTGATCACAACATCCAACATTGCATTTTTTTTTTCACAACATCCAACATTGCATTTATTTTATTTTTTTCATGTTGTTCCGTTTTAGACCGCTTTTGTGCTGTCTCTCTTTGTCAAAATATATACACTCAGTTAATAATATTTAATTGTTGTTTTTTTCTGCCTTTTAGACGCTTTCTTGACATCAATCCTGAACGTGGATCAAAAACAAAGAAAGGACAAGTAACTTCAAAGAAAACTGGCCAAGTTGTGCAAAACAAGAATACCACTGTAAGCCTACAGGTGTCCTCACTTCTGCGAAACCTTGCAGACTTTGAATGGGATTTCGTTTGCACTTTTATGGACTATGGTCGTTATAAAGCTTGGAAGAGCCAGGACATTTTTTAATAGAACTCTGATTGTATTCGTCTGAAAGAATAATGTCATATACACCTAGGATGACTTGAGGGTGAGTAAATCATGTGCTAATTTAAATTTTTGGGTGAACTATTCCTTTAATTAAGTGCTAACTGTTACCTGTTTAAGTGTTAAAATTGCATTTTATGTTTAAAAAGTAATTCAGCCAACATGTTCACAGAAGGCAATTTAACTAAATAAATGTTTTAAAACCCAGAAAATGTTTTCTTTTTCCTAGTGTGACTACTCTTATGAAACCTTAAAGTATAATATTTTAATTATGTAATAATAAAAGCAGTATTCCCTGTAAAAATACAATTTATTGCTGTCGACAAGTTTAATGTAAAATGTGGTATATGCTGTATTTGGTAATTACAGTGGAGTACTGTAAATGCTGTTTACTGTAGTAGTGTTGTAAAAATACAGTATGTGGATAGCAACCCAGCTGCCAGTATTTAACTGTAAATTTACAGTGAAAAGTTTTACAGTGTACATGCATGTGATACTGATGCATTTTTAAAGCTGTGGCATATGGTTATGGTACTTTGTGGATGTATTTGTCAAAAATGACAAAGAAAACACTGCATTATTGTATTAAAATACTATATTTGGTATTCACACAATAGACAATCTCCAACTATAGGCATTTAATTTCAAGGCATTCAGATATAAGGTTTGTATCCCTAATACATGTGAAAGTATGTACTATAGAAATAAGTACATATATGCATGTATAAATATATGCGTCATATATGCGTGTATACATATATGCGCCATATATGCGTGTATACATATATGCGCCATATATGCGTGTATACATATATGCGCCATATATGCGTGTATACATATATGCGCCATATATGCGTGTATACATATATGCGCCATATATGCGTGTATACATATATGCGCCATATATGCGTGTATACATATATGCGCCATATATGCGTGTATACATATATGCGCCATATATGCGTGTATACATATATGCGTCTTACATATATTTCACATTTATGTGCATATACGGGAAAATATATGGCACTTACATGAAAACGGCCATTTTTGATATATTTTGAAATATATGTTTCATATATGTATATGTGTTTTACATATATGAATTTTGCATATATTCTCATATATGCAGCAGACATACATGGGCACTAACATTATATATGTAATTTACATATATTGACATATATTACATTTCTGTATGGGAGCCGACACTGGCCCGTTAATAAAACGCCGTATATGAGCCAGCGCGAGTACAACTGCCTTTAGCCGACACTGGCCCATTAATAAAACGCCGTATATGAGCCAGCGCGAGTACCACTGCTTTTAGCCGACACTGGCCCATTAATAAAACGCCGTATATGAGCCAGCGCGAGTACCACTGCTTTTAGCCGACACTGGCCCATTAATAAAACGCCGTATATGAGCCAGCGCGAGTACAACTGCCTTTAGCCGACACTGGCCCATTAATAAAACGCCGTATATGAGCCAGCGCGAGTACCACTGCTTTTAGCCGACACTGGCCCATTAATAAAACGCCGTATATGAGCCAGCGCGAGTACAACTGCCTTTAGCCGACACTGGCCCATTAATAAAACGCCGTATATGAGCCAGCGCGAGTACCGCTGCTTTTAGCCGACACTGGCCCATTAATAAAACGCCGTATATGAGCCAGCGCGAGTACCGCTGCTTTTAGCCGACACTGGCCCATTAATAAAACGCCGTATATGAGCCAGCGCGAGTACCACTGCTTTTAGCCGACACTGGCCCATTAATAAAACGCCGTATATGAGCCAGCGCGAGTAAAACTGCTTTAAGCCGACACTGGCCCTTCATAAAAAGCCGTACGTCAGCCAGAAGTGTTGTGTACACAGTCTCTGACTCTGGCCCATTATCTTTTCACCGATGCCGACACTGAGCCGACAGAAACGCATTTCAGCCGGAATCGGCCCAAATGGGCTTGCTATCTGGGAGTGCACAGTCCCCTTTCCCCATACACACAGGAGTCATTTTTCCCACCCACACCCTGCTTTAAATAGACCCCCGTGCACTAGCCCTATGGCACTAGCACAGAAGCGCGGTGGATGACCGCGGGAAAACTGTCTCCTGTGTGTATCGGGAAAGGGGAGGGACAGAGTGAACAGGCAAGACAAACTCCTAAGTTTAAATAACATATAGAAATTAATATCTGCTTGACAACTTATGGAGCTGGGAACAAGAGCAAATAAGCAATTAGAAACAAAAAAAAATGCTCTGGTAGTCATAATTATGACATAGAAAGTTGAATTTATGACATACTTAATCATAACCCGGTATCACGCTAAAAGCGTGTAATACACACGCTGGTCCACTAGCGGATGAATGAAGGTTGAGTATCAGTAGGGGGCGATAATTTCCTCAATGCCAACAACTCCCCACGGAGTCGGACCAAACAGAGAAGCGATATATTGCATTCTCCAAAATTCTCGCGTCGTTCAGGGGTGCGTTTCCCGAAAGCATCGTTGGACAACTATGGTCGCAAGTTCCGTCGCTACCAATAGAGTTCAATGGACATTGCGATGAACTTGCGACCATAGTTGGCCAACGATGCTTTCGGGAAACGCACCCCAGGTCGGTCAAAGCCATACGGTTCGTTGGACCATTTTTCCTGATAATAAGAGATCCAGTAAAGAAAGCATTTTAATTCGCCACTGAAGTAATAACATCGCTGCAAGATCTAGTGAGAAACATTCACATTTCTCCGTTATTAACGGATCGAACAGTGCGTGGAAACCAGGAAGAAACATTGTGCCATGAATGAACTATCCGGTGTCCACAGATCTGCAACATTTACCATGGATTTACTGTAGTAACACTAACTGCAACCATGGAAGTTTAGCAGGAATAGTAGGCTATAATGCTTTCAAGTAACATTAGCCTACGTTGGTTTTATTTTGACATTATGAATAAAATTGCTGGGCAGCACCAGTGACGGACTGGCCATTGGGCAATGTGGGCAAATGCCACTGCGGCCGCCTGGTCTCATCACTTGTTGTGGCCGCATCACAAACAAATAAATAGGCTAAATAAAGCGAGGAAGCGGCCGCCTATTGGCGCAATGGCTGCAAGCGGCAGCACCACCAGCGGCTCGCTCGGCGCTCATCACAACCATATAAAAAGGCTAAATAAATAAATAAAGCGGAGATGCGGCCGCCCGAAACCGGCAGCACAGCCAGCGGCTCGCTCGGCGCTCATCACAACCATATAAAAAGGCTAAATAAATAAATAAATAAAGCGGAGTGTCTGCAACAATAGGCCGTCGCAAATCAACAGACTAAGTATATGAACTGACAAAATGTAAAAATGTGTACCTTGAATGCAATGTAAGTCGCTTTGGATAAAAGCGTCTGCCAAATGCATAAATGTAGCCTAAATGTAAATGTAAATATGAATAAAATAATAATAAATTAAGCGGAGGTGCAGGCGGCCACAAAAAAACAAGGAAAAAAGCAAACAAACAAACACCACGGCCTATCTCTGAAAAATAATAGCCCTATGAACTAAATAATAATAATGACTTTTTATTTCTATTTTTCCTGTGAAGGACAAATAGCCTAAATGTATGTAATCTCTCTATTTATAAGGTATTTTGAATGTTTTTAGTCAGTGGAATTTCTCGCGATCATTGACCTGATGAGTAATGTTATGTTTCTTTGTTGGTTGCAGATGACTTGAGAAGACAAATGTGGCCTCTCTGCTAAAATTGCCAGGGCCTCTTTTTGGTGCCAGTCCGCCACTGGGCAGCACCCTCAAATGTTAATCTGAAAATAGACATTTGTTTATAACTACTACAATATTAGGCTACATTTCCTTTTTTCCAAGGAGCTGTTTTGTTTTATGTACTCATAAGAAGAGTATATTATAGCTCCATCATTGCTCAAAGTAAAAAAAAAAAAAAAAAAAAAATCATACTTTATTATGTTAGTTTTAATAAAAAAAACATTAAAAAAAAATTAAAAAAAACTCTGGCATTTCTTCACAAGTTCTTTTAAATGTCACTTTGTATTTAAGAAACACGTGCCCTTTAGTCATTATTTGGGTAGCACACACATATTCTGAATGCCTTCGGCAGAATTCAAATGAGCCATTTTAATCTAGATTAATTCCAAGATTACAGTGAGATTAATCTAGATTAAAAAAATTAATCTATGCCCACCACTAATATATATATATATATATATATATATATATATATATATATATATATATATACACATACACATGAGTGTATATATGTAAATATCGTTTAAATAAGATTAATACAATAAATATAGAATACCATAAATATAATACTGTATAATAATTTCAGTGTAATTGAATGGACCACCAGTGGTATGTGGCCACACTCAGACTTAACACCGTCATTAAATGAAGCAACATCTGAAATCTGAAATGACTTAAACACACAAACACTTCAGTAGGTAGTGGTAAAAAAAAAAAAAAAAAAAAAAGATCTCCTCGGTCTCTAATGGTACGCATTACATCTACATTTTTGTGTATGCGCTCAACAAGCATGTCCTCCTGCGCACATACCACGAAATCACACCACTCCAAACCTGTTAGGAGGATCTGACCTTGTACTTAACAATAGTACTTGTGCTGCCTCCTTGGCTGCAAAGAGCCACCAGACATTTTCAGGTAGGGACAGTCAACGTAACTCTTGATGTTGGGGCATTTAATTTCCAGCAGGCCGAATGGTGGGTTTTCAGAAGGATCAAACACGACTTCATCGGGGGAGCACCCCAGCCATGGAGCATCAGGGTGTATAATGAACCCGCAGGGTGAATAGTTGACACTTTTTAAACTGCAGTACTCTGTCACGGCAACTGGCTCCATATCGATTCCTCTCCTCATGTCCTTCGTCATGACAGTCCCCCTCAGAATTCTGTGTGCCAGATTTTCAGCTGATGTATGACAGTGAACATGGCATGCCTTGTGAAAGAGTGTAGATGTAACTCGCATCTTTCTCAGTCGATGCCATTCCTGGCATGAGCTCTGCTCCCGTGTTGCAGCTTCAATCCTGTGGGCCATGTGGAATGACACCTGTAGCGATTTCACATATACATGTGTTACGTGCTAGCCTTTTTTTTTTAGTCTAGGTGTACTAGGCATAGCAGTAACAAAGTTTTGGAGAGAGAGAGCACAGGAACTTCTTGTCTCCAGTCCCAGTAACACACATCCAAAACTAATGAGCTTAAAAATAAAAGTATTTATTGAATCAACAGAAAAAGATAAAAGGAAACAAATGTGGCAGAGAGGGGGACACTAGGACCTGAGGAAGAATTGTGTGAGGCATGACTGGTAAGGGTGCTAGAATTAATAATTGTCACACAAATTAGATCAGGTGAAACAACTTATTTAAAGTGAGACACACCATCAGAAGACGAGAAGGTGAAAGGGAAGCTGGGCTCTTTGTTTGTTCAGGGGCGAGCTGATTCAGTGCATAACGCAAACTGCTAAAACAAGGTAGTAACTGCTCTTATGGGTTTGTTTAGTATTTTTTTAAGCGTAATGTTATGTTCCTTGTTTGTTTGCAGCATTTTGATTCTTCATGAGCGGGGCTGATGACTAATATATCATTGGAAATCACAAGCTACTAAAACAGGGTATTAGCCGAATCGATCGTTGTTATTAAATTGTTTTCTGTTTTAGAAGTGTACTAATGTGTGCATTTTTATTGTAGGACTGGCACCGATTGTTATGTTTAATTTAGAGTGTTGTTTCTTACTGTTTTTATTTAATATGAGGTTTTAATGACTTCCTGAACTCGCGTGAAACAGTGTTTTAAGTGTGACAAGCAAATGTCGAGTGAGTCCCTCTTTGATGACATTGGTGGGGAAGTAATGACATAGCATGGTGTTCATGAGAATGAGGGATTGCTGAATTGTTTGTTTAAATGTATTTTTGTTTGTTGTTTTAGGTTTTCCCAGGCGGTCGCACTCGAGGGACAGTGGGCGCACGTGTGGTGTTTACTTTTATTGGATGCAGGGGTTTGGTGTGAGGGTGTCACATATAGGTAAATGCTGTGGTGAATTAATGGTTTGTTTTGAGTATTAATTTCTTCACTCCACTTGTACCTCAGTGTACTGCCTGGGTTGGTTTATTTGGTTCTCTTTTATTATTTGTCTTCTATATGTCTACAATGGACTTGTTAAATAAAACTGCTCTGTAAAAGCATTTAAACCAAAGTCCTGACTGCTGGTTTATTCTATATACATGATTTACCTGTGAGCTCATTAAGTGGGCTAGGTTACACAAACTTTAGGAGGGGGCAAAGGCCAACAAAAAGGTTTCTAACTCAGTTTAAACCATAACTTACCTAAACATTAAAGAAAAGTAAAATAACAAATAAAGTTCCCTTTCTCCCTGACTACACAAACAGGAGAAAAGCAGATTCAAACAAAAATGACACTTACCTCCCTACAGGTTTCCTTAAAAGAAAATCTTAAATTCTAAACAAAACTATAGTCTTCAACTACATCTGCAATTGCACCAATGATTAGCAGGTTTCAACAACATAACAGGATGACGCTATCTGGGAAAAGAAGTCCATGTGGCAAGTTAGCATCTGCAACCCTCTCTCTCTCTCCTTGTTGTGAGATAGTGCTGGCTTTATATGCTGACATTCTCCCGGCTGCAGCCAATCAGTGGAGCTGAGGTTAATGGGCAGCAAATCAGCAACAGGTGATCCCAATCACTAGCATGAGCATGATGGTAGTAGACATAGGGAGAAACAAAAGAAAAACACACCACAACGCACACAAAATGATTACAAATAAAAAATACGTCTTAGGACGCAACACATGTTCCTCCTCTGATAACACATAGGCGCATGTGGTTGGCTCAAGCCTGTAGCCTTGGATGGGAAGGGAAGGTTGGGCAGGGGCGTCTGGGATGTTGATGATTTCCCACATTTCTGGTGGTTTTTGCTGAAATGACAGCACACTCCCGGCCTGGACAGCCCCAAAAGATGACTGAACTAATGGGACTTCCGCTGACATGCCCATGGTGGTCACCAGAGGTGCAAGCAAAGGGGGAAAGTCCTTATATACTTCTGCCACTCTCAATGTGGAAAGATCTGGCATTTCCCCATCCAGTGCTTTGTAGAGAGAACTTCTGAAAATGTTGAAGTGAAAAGATGTAAAAAAAAAAAACAAAAAAAACTGCAGCATATTAACTGCATACATATTAACCACATCAACACATAGCTTAAAGGGATACTCCACTTTAAAATGAAAATTCTGTCATCATATACTCACCCTCATGTTGTTTCAAACCTGTATGAATTTCTTTCTTCTGCTGAACAGAAAGGAAGATATTTAGAAGAATATCAGTAACCAGACAGTTTCTGGTCTCATTGACTTCCATAGTAGGAAAACAATATAATATGTAAGTCAATGAGACCAGAAACTGTCTGGTTACTGATATTCTTCTAAATATCTTCCTTTCTGTTCAGCAGAAGAAAGAAATTCATACAGGTTTGAAACAACATGAGGGTGAGTATATGATGACAGAATTTTCATTTTAAAGTGGAGTATCCCTTTAAACTAAAGGTAATATAGTCTCACCTCACACAAACAGCGGTAGAATTTTGGGGTTTGCGGACCTCCATGTCTCCCACCGGACCTGGCCTAACACCCTGACAGCAATGACACATTTTGACATGGCATCACAATAGTTACATGTGCATAGGTACAATTCACATGACAGACAGAGGACTTACCAAGGTCCTTGGCTTATGCCAGGTCTGCTCAGTTTCTGTGCAACTGTGCACTGGGGGTACAGCAGGGATGCCTAATTGTGAAAAGTGTGTTGTTTGATATAGTAGTGCAAACAAATGGTTGCATAAGGCACACCCCGCCACACAGGAGCAGTGAAATGACAGGTTTCGAGTCTTTTAACACCATCTAGGGAGAATTAGAAGCTTAGATGAGAAATACCTCTTAAGAGATAAACTGTTAACAAGAGAAAAATATAACTAATAAAAGCATACGGTTGTATTGTAGATGAGAGCCACATAGGCCTACCCATTCACATCCCATAAACAGTAGACTGAGCCATGTACATTTAGATAATGTTACTCATCAGCTGGGCAACTTATCAGCAGGCCTAACCATTACCCTAACATTGGTCCTAGTCACCCTACTTTCAATTCGTGAGGCTTTTCATTTTTCCTCATGGATCTATGACAGACTGCCCTCACGCTGACCTCTCCTGTCACCTTGTTTTTCATTGACACTGTTACGGAAAAAGATTAACATACATTTCGAAACTGGATTACACTCGTTCTTTCACTGTTGTAGTTTGTCTTTTTTAATATAGTAGAGTATTGTGAAACAAAATAGCTAACGTTAACAAGTTCAGTCACGTCAGTTTCTTGATTACAATGTAGCCTGATAACGTTGGCTACTTACCCTCATAGTTGTCGATATAGCTGCCGATATACATTTTAAATCCCTTTTCCCGCTTGCTGTTGGGAGCGGCACATGATGTTGTTACGAGTCGGTCTATGTCATTTACCGTGAGACGAGGTAAATCCTGAAGACAGCGACTATAAAAGAGAGCCATGTCTGTCCGTGTATAAACAGGAAGTTGATAGCCTAGTACACTCGAACCCGGAACTGTGACGTGCATAGAGCGTATTGAATAAAAATGCCTAAAACACTCCACCCATATGTTTTTGCAAACTCAATTCACTCTAAATGTATATCAGTAGGGTGCATTTTATTATTAAGGAATTTTATTATTTAATACCTGTAATAAGGAACAAACTTGATATCCTCATTTTTACCACTTCCACCCACTGCTGTCACACGCGGTCAAACGTTATATTTAACTAATATGTAGCTAACTTACTTATTTTACAATTAATAGGGTGTTCGTTACTAACTTTATCCAGTAGCCAATCTTAGCCTAATCTGTTAGTTATCTGATAACATCCCTTAAATCTACTAATTTAATGAGTAATAATCTACTAGGAGGTTTTAGTTTACAAGTTCTTTTTTATTTAGATGTACTGATAATATTCAATCTTATTCTTTAAACATCTCAGCTTTTAAAAGTGCGTCGCAAACGGTTTGTTCTGCTGCATCTCTATGGCACGGCATGTGTTTGCTGAAAAGTAATGCATTTATGACCAGATATTCTACAAGTGTGCAACTCTCATTGTATGGATTCACATATTAATTTGCGGGTGTGCAAAATTTGTCTGTGACTTCACATTTTTAATACGGGTGTGTGAATGTGTTTTGCACCATATTCACTGCAGCAACTGTTGCAAAAAATGTGAGCTTATGAGTTTTTTCATGTGTGATTCGTAGAATAGGATTTGTGCACCTGCAGTGAAGAATGCATGAAGGTGTAACTGTTGTGTTATGTTTGTAGGAGAGGAAAAAAATCTGTAAGTTTACAACGCCTAAAAGATTTTTCTCTGTGACTTCAAATTTTTTGATACACATGTGTGCTACAAATTCCGGTCACATGTGTTCAGCAGATTTGCACCAAAAATACCTTCATAGATTTCATCTAAGACAGATGAAGTCAGTTGCTGGTCTTCATCAACAACATGAAGCACCCCCTGCTGGTGGTGTTGACTAACAGCAGATGGAGAGTATGCTCGGCAATCTACTGCTTTTCCTGCAGTTCCTGGATGTCAATGTTGAATTTACTGTCGAATTTGAACCACTGAATTTGTGGAAGCGAATTTGCTAAGCGAAATAAAATGGACTGAAAATTGCCTGTTGAATATTTAAACTGTTTGGATATTTTGGAAGTGAAATATGAAAGGTGAATATTGATTATTGAATTTTTAATAATGAAAATGTGTTTGAAATGTTTTTAATTGAAATATTCACAGCTTAAACCATGCTGAATTTCAGCCCATAAAAATGCAAACCCTAAAAATACAATGCATTAAAATGCAAGCATGGTTAATGCAATGCCTCTTTTTTTCCAAGTAGTGCAATTCAACAGGCTTTTTTGTTTCAAAAACATTTGGCATTATTTTCCTTCCATAATAGTGCTGCCAGGAAAGTCTCAAACACACACACACACACACACATCCAAGGCGATTCACATGTGAATGAAGATTTGGACATTCACATTCAAGGATAAACTCGTACATTTTAAACATTAAAAGGTTTTTGTGCACAGTTGTATATCTACGAATTGTGTTTTGCATTTGTGAAATATATTTTACGAATGTATAATTTTATTTTGCGCATGTGAATAGCTTTTTGTGATTTTTTTTTTTGCGCGCGCGCGTGTGTGTGTGTGTGTGTGTGTGAATTAGGTTTCATGCTTGTGAAATTGTCTACGCATGTATGAATCATGTTTTTTGCATGAATAATATTTGAGACAATTCTGCCTCCATAGACAGGTGGCATTGTCAGGGTTTGGGTAAGTGGAAGTAGCGAGGACTCACGTGCAGATCAAATGGGCTTTTATTAAGCATAAAATAAAACAAATACAAACAAAACTACCCCGAGGGGGAAAAACAAGACAGACTAGGCTTGACTCGGCTTGACTTGACAGCAGGGAAACACACAGCATAGATACGACGACGAACCAGCACAGGACTGAAGACACAAGGAGAATAAATAGGGAGAGCAAACAAAGCAGGTAACGAGGGAGGACAGGTGGGGAAAATTAACTAATAAACCGGTAACAAGATGGGAGGGGCTAGACAATAGACAGGAGAGCACATGGCACAAGGAAACACATGACAAGCCATGTGCTCACAACAAACAGGACTAGAACACAAAACGAGACATGAACACGCAGCTAGTGAAAACTCATAAGACACGTGTTCACACAAAACATAACATGAAAGCACACAGCCAGAGAAAAACAAGCTGTGCCTGTGTGCTACACAGCACAAGACAAGAAAAAACACACGCAGACAGAAGAGCGCGCGGCTCGAGCGAACTCGAAACCGCACGCGCTCACGTGACAAGACAGAGCGCACGAGAACGAGCGAAAGCTCATTCCGTGCGCTCACAAAAGAAAACAAACACGCGGAGCATTGATGTCCGAATCCCGACACAGAACCGAAACCTAACTAGACAGACGTGTCGGGATCCAAACACCATGCCCCGCACATATAACAAGGGACGTAGACAAGTGAGTGCACGGCCCGAGCGCGCTCGGAACCGCGCACTCACACAGAGACGAGACAAAACATGGATTGTCAGAGCTCTGTCACAAAACCAAGAAATTAACTAGACCGAAGTGACAGAACCATACTTCATATTAGATTATTTTTATCACACCCTGTTTGAGTCCCTTTCAAATGCCAAACACATTTTGCAGCTAGAATACTTTTTTTTTTTTCTCAGAAAGAAATGAGCATAAATTAATAGGGGATAGTTCTGCACACAGCAAATCCGATTAGGCTTTTGTTTTGTTTTGTTTTGTTTTGTTTTGTTTTGTTTTTCCAGCAGGGACTTATTTATTCATAATAAACATTTATACAAATGAGGAAATTGTTCTATTGAAACAGTTCAACTGTTAATATTTAAACTATGTTGTAGTTGTCCCAGGAATTCAGGTTGGTGTTTAAAGTGTGTTGTGGAAGATTTAAGTTCAGTGTCTTTTAAATATTTTCTTTAAATGCTTATTTTTAATTATGTCCTTAAATGCTGTAAAACAAAGTTCTGATTGTCAAAGCTGTTCTAAAGAGAAGACAATGGCTGTTATTCTTACAGTATAAAGACTGGTAAAACATCTTCTTCTGTGCCTGAATTTATTGATGCAAATTCAAGAAAGCAGCACTGTTTGCAATTATAAATTGGGTAAGCTTATTATTATTATTTTTTATCATCTTATTTGAGACAGTTGTGCAATTTTGATTAAAGGTTACCCTCCTTATGGCCCCTCCTATACTTCTCCTCCTATACCTACAGAGTATATAAGTGCAATACTACAACCAACATCAAACCTAAACGAGATCTCTGACCATGGCTTTAACAGAAGTGTTACTCTCCCAGGGCACAAGTACAATACTTGCCCTGTTGTTGTTTTTGATTATTTTTCTCTTTTCCATCAGCTCAAGCTCTCAGGATGAGGGAAAATATCCTCCAGGACCCAAACCACTGCCACTGCTGGGGAACCTGCACATGCTGGACCTCAAGAAAACCTACATGAGCCTGTGGGAGGTGAGCAAACATATTTAAATCAGATGATTTTACCTTCTATTGTAACATAGTTCTGGTTTAGTTTCATTGTGTTTTCCCTGTTCCCAATTGTTCCCTGTCATTATTGTCTGACCTAATTTCATATAATGTGTCCTAGATTGTTCCCTTATTCATACACTGTTAGACCTTACCAGGTTTTTTTACAGTAAAATACTGGCAACACTGTTGCCAGTAATATACTGTTAATACAGTTCTTTACTGTAATCTACAGTATGTTACTGTAAAAATGCACTAAATTAAAAAACTCGAGTTAATTAATTTCAGTTGCAGAAACCGACTGCCTTAAATTGACCAACTGTCATTTAAATGTAATAACTAAAATTTATAATGCATACATAATGTGGGCAGAGTATTACTGTGAACTTCTTTCATTTGAGACCACTAAAAAACTGTTGAACATAAAGAGATTTTCACTGGACCAGCAACTACACAGTCACTGCCTGTTAAATAAAGCAACATGCAGCATATCATCGATGTCTGTAGATCTTCTCCTGGACTGAAGCACAGGCTCTACTATTCTGCACAACGGTGACCCAAAAAAACTACATTTTACAGCAAACACTGTTGCCAGTATATACCTGTTTTATAACTTACAGTTTATTACTGTTAAAATACATTTTGTGGGTGTGTCTTTTTTATCTTACACTGTTAACCCTTTCAACCCCACAGGAAAATCCACACTACAAAGATTAAAAGTAACACTGACGCAGAGTTGCAGTGAGATAATTAAGTGAATATGTTGAATAATAAGTGAAATAAGTGATTGTTGAGCATTAGTGATGAACACCTGCTGTTAACAAGCAGAATCACTGAAGGAAAGAGGAACACTCAAACAGAAAATAGAGAAACACAAGAACTAAAACTGACTTCCAGCCATTACACATTATTACACTTATTATTAACCAGTATGACTTTATTTCTGTCATACATCTACAGAAGTTGTTATTGAGATGTTTAATTGAAAATGTTTGGTTACCATTATACCATTATACCATTATACCATTATAGAGATCAGTGTTTGCTTTAGTTGGGTTCTGGACTCTTGACTATAACATTCATTTTTTTCTTGCTCCTTGAACTGTGTTTGTGTAGGTCATGCATGTGCACAGATGCATGGTTAGTGAATGATTGCATTTATGTTGATTTGATGCCAAAATCATCATATAGCCTGTTCAATCACTAATCTCATTCAGAGTTTAATCCTGTATCTAAAGTGTTTCATTACCATCACTGATAAACTACAGCAATGAGTTACAATGATGATTTTTTTTTATGACATGAGCATTTTTTTTCTTTGTACAGATGACTGCATTATCAAAACTATCCCCGTTCATACTGACTAATAACGCTGTAATTTGCATGCCAGACAAGTAGTTGGCGATGTCACTTTGTAAAGAAAGACTATGTGCCTGTGCACATACGCATTCATTTACTACAGTATTACTTCGTCTTCTGGGTAAATCTTCAGAAAGCTTGAACCATTCACTGTAATCCCAATTTTGCAATGTCCTCTGATTTAAAATCCATTTTTAATTCCTTTTAGAAAAAGTCACACACACAAAGGCTTTGAAATTATATCATCCTTGAGTCTGTTGTAAGGAACCTTTCATTTTTCATGAAGACAAAATTTTATATTGTGATGATTAATGTGTGACCGCAGTGAGGGCATGTTATGGAGGTGTTGTCCTACATGCCCATGGTTGGATGCCAGTGGATAGATATGGACGGATAGATGGATAGATAGAAAGATTCAATAGCCATTTATGGCTTTTCTTATTCTTTTCTCTCTTGCAGCTGTCAAAACAATATGGGTCAGTTTACACGGTACACTTGGGCCCCAAAAAAGTGGTAATATTGTCAGGATACAATTCCATCAAACACGCACTAGTGAACCTTTCCGAGGAGTTTGGAGACAGGGATATGACACCCATATACCATGATTTCAACCAGGGATATGGTAAGGGTTCACATCTTCAGATGATCATTTATAAACACTTTTTTGTTGTCGATGTAAATGTCAAATTAATTCAGAACTTAGAGACTTGTCTTGTAAATAAAGTTGCAAAAAAAAAAAAAAACTCTTTGTATTCAAGTTAGAAATGTGAGGTCCACTTTAGAGTAATGGGTAAATTATTCCTCTGTAGGGATCGTGTTTTCCAATGGTGAAAACTGGAGAGAAATGAGACGCTTTGCTCTCACAAACCTGCGAGATTTTGGAATGGGAAAGAAAAGAAGTGAAGAGATTATCATTGAAGAAACACAACATTTAAAAGTGGAATTTGAGATGTTTGAAGGTAAGATTGTTGACCACAATTAAAAAATCATGGTGGATGAAACTGATTTGAGTATTAACATCTTGTTCGCCCATGTGCAGGAAAACCATTTGATACAACTCTGCCAATGACCATGGCTGTTTCGAACGTTGTCTCTGCCATTATCTACAGCACCAGATTTGAGTACAGCAACATTAAGTTTCATCACATGGTCAAACGAGCTTACGAAAACATGAATATGATTGGATCAACTTCAGTTCAGGTACCCAGACATTCCCGTTCAATCCACCAATAATTCATACACGGATTGTTATTTTTAATTATTCAAGAAGTACAATTTAGATGCATTGTTTATAATGCATGATTTTGGAGTATATGTCAAGGTGCATGTACAGTGTGCAATGGTACATTCTGATTCTTTGCAATTCTGCTTGTTTGTAGATCTACAACATGTTTCCTTGGCTTCGTCCTTTTGTGGCGAATCAGCGACGTATTGTGAATAATGTCAGAGAAACATTCAAACAAAGTGAGGAACTATTAAATGCTCTGAAGAAGACTCTGAACCCTCAGGAGCCCAGAGGAATCGCTGATTCTTTCCTGATACGACAGCAGAAGGACGAAGTACTGTCTATACTCAAATATAAATCTTATAGATTTGTAATTACCATTTTTGACTTTCATTGTCATGACTTCTGCAGGAATCTGGCAAAACAGACTCTTTGTACCATTCAATGAATTTACAATGTACAATCAACAACCTGTTTGGTGCTGGTACTGACACTACGGCCACAACGCTACGCTGGAGTCTTCTGCTCATGGCCAAATACCCTGAAATACAAGGTATGACTGCAAATGCCCATCTTAATGCATACATTTGAACCCTGAAAAAAATATTATTGAAACAATTCTCACTTCTTTCTTTTATTTACTACTTCAAATGGAAAAAAAACATTGTTTACAGTGAACAAAGAGTCCTCGATCATAGACGTCATAACCAGGACTTTGCATTATTTTATAACAATTTGAATTCTACACGTTTCCAAATCTAATTTTAAACCATGCAAAGTGTCAAACAGAGTCAAGTATTCAGTAATGCTGCTATATACAATCATACTGCGGTCTTTCTTGTGAATTTAACTAAGCCGAGGTCCAAGACGAGATTGAACGAGTGATCGGTGGACATCAGCCAGTGTTGGAAGATAGGAAGAACTTACCGTATACAGACGCTGTGATCCATGAAACGCAGAGATTTGCAAACGTAGTACCCCTTGGTCTCCCCCATCAGACCACCTGTGATGTTCATCTGAATGGATTCCTCATCAAGAAGGTCTGGCTCCAAGAGCATCCTGTGTTCTTGATTTAGTGTTTGCACCATTTATCATTGATCATTTGTGTTGTTTTATGCAGGGTACCAGTGTGTTCGTACTACTGGCATCTGTATTGAGGGATGAAAATGAGTGGGAAACTCCTGACAGCTTCAACCCAAGACACTTCCTAAATGAGCAGGGCCAGTTTGTCAAAAAGGACGCCTTCTTGCCCTTCTCTGCAGGTGCAGTGGACTTCAAATTAGTTATAATTAATAATACAGGTTTTGTTTTGGAGAAGTGATGTCTGTCGGGACTGTGAGGCGCTAGATGGCACTGTGAGCGCTAAACTCTCGCGAGACGGTGCGTGATTGAACATGGCAGCGCGTTGCTGCTAGAAGTCAGCAAACTTTTCGTGTTTTCTTCTTTTTTTTTTTTTTTTTTTCTCCCTCCGTTTGTTTATTTATTTGTTCACTGCACTACCCATAAATACAATAAACTGGATTACCATTTGGACCTGGACCATCTAGAAGACTACATCGACGAATACTACAATAAACTCTGCATCATGGGACGCTCTCAAAAAGCTAAAAAACCACGCACATCGGGCTCACCTGCTTCACCCAATGCATCTTCCTCACCCACATTTCCGCACCCCCCATGCTGTCCCGAGGTAAGCGACATACTTACATCCATAGACAATAAACTATCCGGACTGGACGCCAGAGTAGCATTAATAGAAGTACTGCACAAAGAATTCCAACAACTCCGCCACAGTCTGGAATACAGCCAACAACAAATCGACACGCTCACGCAAGAAAACAGTTCGCTCCAGAATTCCGTTACAACTCTCACAACGCAACTGTCTACTGTTACCACTCAGCTTGCCTCCATCACCTCCGAAAATAAAACAATGAAAGAAACAATTCTGGACTTACAAGCACGCAGCATGAGGGACAACCTGATCTTCACCGGCATCGCTGAATCACCAACTGACGAACCCGAGAAAGCAGTCAAGGATTTTATGGTTAAACAGCTCAAACTTTCAACAGAAACTGTCAACAACATCACTTTTCACCGTGTTCACCGTTTAGGAAAAAAACTCAGTAACGCCACCCGACCCCGCCCAATCATTGTTAAATTCGAACATTTTAAACAAAAAGAAATGGTTCAAAGGCAGGGCAAACAGTTAAAGGACACTCACTACGGACTTAACGACCAGTTTCCACAAGAAATCATCCATAGACGTAAACAGTTAATCCCCATCCGCAAGCAAATGATGAAAGAAGGCAAACGAGCAATACTTACAGTGGACAAATTATACATTGATGGACAGTTATTCAAAGACAAGGACATCACCCCATGGCTCTACTAGAACCCTTCCCTCAACAATATCATTCCAGCCATGATACCCACCCACCTCCTCATTTCTTGTATCTATAAATGCACCTATGTCTCGCTGCACTGTACAAGTATGCACCTCAATCACCTATGTTTTGTTTTTCAACCTTTGTGTTTTATGTTTTATGTGCTTTGCTGTAAATGCCTATGTTTGTCTAGTGCTATCATGTCCTACTGTTGTTTTTTTTTTTTTTTTTTTTTTTTTTTTTTGTTCAGCACAATTCATTTACATATGTCAGTATATGAATATTAGTCCAATATGCAAATCAAATTCATAACCTGGAACATCCGTGGCGTTAGCTCTCAAACAAAAAAAATATACAGTTCTCAACTATTTGGACAATCTACAGGCAGATATATGTTTACTACAAGAAACACACCTTGCAGATTCAAAACGAAACACCCTAAGATCAGCACAATTCACTCACTCATTTTCAGCCACTTATAATTCAAAACAAAGAGGAGTATGCATCCTGATAAGCAAAAAAATTCAATTTGTTCATCATACAACTATTTCAGACCCAGAAGGACGCTTTATTATTATAAACATAACAATTAACAATAACCCGGTAACAATCGCCAGCATCTACGGCCCAAATGTAGATAACCCTGCCTTTTTTCACACTTTTTTTTCTTCCATTTCAAATTTTTCAAACGGCCCGGTAATTATAGGAGGCGATTTTAACACCGTAATTGACCCATCACTTGACAGATCCGCAAGTAATAAAAGACACTGGCAATCCACTGACACAATAATACAGTCCATGAGAGATTTTGGCCTTGGCGATGGTTGGAGGCTACAGCATCCAACTGACAAAGAATATACATTTTACTCGTCAGTCCATCATAGCTACTCCCGCATAGACTTTTTCTTAACTAGCAATTCAATTATACCAAATATCTCTGAGCACAAAATCCACTCCATCAGCATCAGTGACCATGCTCCAGTATCATTCATATGGAATCCAGCTAATTTACATAAACACATCAGTAGATGGCGTTTTAACATATCACTTCTTAAAGACCCAGAGTTCGACAGTTATCTTAAAAGAGAGTGGACATCCTTCCTAGAAATAAACGACTCACCAAAGTTATCAGCTTCATTACTTTGGGAAACAGGCAAAGCAGTATTACGAGGTAAAATCATTTCATTCTCCGTCCATAAAAAGAAAATAGAAAAACAAGAAGAAATCAGACTAGAAAATACAATAAAAGAACTAGAAATGTTACATGCAAATAACCAAACAGAAGTAGTATATAATGAATTAAGAAAACAAAAATTCCTACTAAACGAAATCATAAATAAAAAAACTCAGTTTCTAATTCATAGACTCCGTCAAGAAACCTACCATCATAGCAACAAATCCAGTAAATATTTGGCCAATCAGATCAAAAGAAACAGAGAAAAAGTAACAATTGCAACTATTAAGGACTCAGCAGGGAAGCCTACCAACTCTCCACAAGAAATAAATACAATATTTCGAAACTTCTATGCCAAACTTTATTCATCGGATAATAACACAAGACAAGATGATATTAACTCATTTTTCGATAATATTCAACTCCCAAAACTTAACACCGAACAAATCAGCGCACTGGATAATCCAATCATAGAAAAAGAACTCCATATCGCCCTGAGTCGAATGCCTAACAATAAAGCACCAGGACCTGATGGCTTCCCTGCTGAGTTCTATAAACATTTCTGGTCCATTTTATCGCCATTATTCATCAGAGCAATAACGGAAATAAAAGACAATTCAAGATTACCAGTGCACATGAACACAGCCACTATTTCACTTATTCCTAAACCTAATAAAGATCCAACCCTTCCATCAAACTACCGTCCTATATCTCTCATCAACGTAGACATTAAAATAATCAGTAAAGTTCTTGCACATAGAATTGAAAAAATTATCCCGCTCATAATCCACCCGGATCAGACTGGTTTTATTAAAGGTAGGCAGGCATCCAATAACACACGCAGATTATACGATTTAATCCATTATTCATCACTACAACAGGAAAATACCATTATAGTCACTTTAGATGCAGAAAAAGCTTTTGACAGAGTCAATTGGAATTTTTTATTCACCACATTACAAAAATTTGGCTTTGGTGAGTCGTTTATTAATTGGATTAAAATTCTATACACAGCACCTTCTGCCACAGTCACAACCAATGGACTAACATCACAAAGCTTCACACTGCACAGGGGGACTAGGCAAGGATGCCCACTCTCTCCTTCTTTATTCACCATCTTCATTGAACCCTTAGCAGCAGCCATCCGTCAGAACCCACTCATCAGAGGAATCCATACACCCCAAACACAACATAAGATTAGTTTATATGCTGATGACATTTTACTCTTTTTGCAAAATCCTCAATCATCTCTGCAAGAAATAACTAAAACCATTGATCTATACTCTACAATATCAGACTATGCAATAAATTGGAATAAATCTTCAATTCTTCCGCTACATCAAACTAAATGGGATGTTGCAGCCCAGGTATCACCCATTCCTCTATGCACAGGCCACATCACTTATTTAGGCGTTAAGGTTTCCTCCAGGCTGTCAGAGCTGACCGGACTCAACTTCACTCCTCTACTGAAAACATTAGAAGACGACCTTCACCGTTGGCACAACTTACCACTTTCCATCCAGGGCAGAATAGCTATAATCAAAATGACAGTACTTCCAAAAATAAACTATTTTTTCTCAATGCTCCCAACCCAACCTTCTCTCAATTGGTTCAAATCTTTAGACTCCATCATTACCCGATTCTACTGGAAAAATAAACCACCCCGGATAAAATTAAGCACTTTACAAAAACCCAAATCCTTAGGAGGATTAGAAGCACCACATTTTTACCATTACTCACTAGCAAACCAACTTCAATACATATATAAATGGACTCACCCCACTCAGTCAGACATGGCTACATGGCTAGACATAGAACAATCACTCTGCGAAAAATTGCACATATCAGACATCCCATTTCTTAGTCAGTCCATTAAACACCACCCATGTTTCAAAGCACTGACAATAGCCTCTGCTCTGACAGCCTGGTGGAAATATCATCACATCACAAATTCCAATCAGGCCCCATCTGAACTCACCCCACTCTGGAATAACCCTGATTTCACAAGCAACAAAAAAACACTCAATTTCCATAAATGGGCACAAAAGGGCATCTCACATTTAAAGCACATTTTTCAGTCTAACAACTTTGTTTCATTTTCTTACTTAGTCCAGGAGTATGGTATCGGGAGCAATCAATTCTTGAATTATCTGCAACTCAAATCAGCTGTATTATCCAAAATCAACAACAGAACTATCAACATTCACCTTCCTACCGCATTAGCAGACTTAATTAATATAACTTCCCCTAAAAAATTACTTTCCAAAATATACAAAATTATAGCTAATTCAAATAAAACCATAACTTTACCAACAATCAAATGGAAAGAAGACCTCTCGATTGCTCCTGATACCGACTTCTGGGCTCAAATTTGTAAAAATATTTATTTCATGACTAAAAACGCCAACCTTCAGCTCATACAGTACAAGACTCTTCACAGAACACACTACACTGGGGAAAGGCTGGCTAAAATGGGATTCACATCAGGAATTTGCTCACACTGCTCACAAAACTGTCCGGACACATATATCCATGCCACATGGCACTGCCCACCCATTAAACACTTTTGGAAAGACGTCACTGAATCCCTGTCACGCCTCCTGGGCTGCCACATCCCATTATCCCCCTTACTCTGTCTACTAGGTGATCTATCAACTCTCAATCAGGAAATAACAAACAAAAGGATGCTCCTTGTAGCCTTAGCCATCGCCAAGAAAACTATCTTCTTGAACTGGAAATCCCGAAGCACTATTCACATAACACACTGGAAAAATTTGCTCATAGACTACATCTCCCTAGAATATTTTACACCTCATCACAACTGTATATCGGAACCTCAACACTCCAGATCAGACCTCATCCAACTATTACAAATCTGACACCCTCATCCCGATTAATTATGTATTCATTTATTATTATACATTTATACAAGGTTTCAGTAATATTGTGAGTATTTTCATTATTATAATTATTATTGACATTATGGTTATTAATATTTTCAATATCATAGAAACATTTAACAGTGATGGAATGATGGCGATGTGATGATACTTTGCTTGATATAAGGACAGTAATGGTATAACGTATATTTAAATGATTCAAATAAATAAATGAATAAATATATGGATAAATTAAATAATGATGATAATAATGATATAGATATATAAAATATATAAATATAACCAAATCAAGTCAACATCTAACACATACCACACATGATTTTAATGCACCAAATGCTGATTTTAATGCACTTCACCTTCTTTTAATGCACCACCTTAGTTTAGGCATACATACAAATAGTAACTGTACAGTGAATGAGAAGAAAGGGAAAGAAAAGGGAAAAAAAAAAAAAAAAAAAAAAGAGAAAAGAAAAAGAAAAAAGAAAAAAGAGGGGGGAAAAAAAGAAAAAAAAGGGGGAAAAAGAGGAAAAAAAAAAAAAAAAAAAAAAAGGGGGGAAAAACATGCACAATGACACAGAAACTAGGAGAGGTGTGGTATGTGGTGGGTGTGTGTCACACGTGTGTGTATTGTTATTATTGTTGTTATTATTATTGTTGTTATTATTAGTATTATTATTATTATCATTATTACTACAATAATTAGCCTATTATTGATATCACTGTCGCCGTCAACGCAAAGTGTTATCATAATCGCCATCTTTAGCATTATTATTATTATACTTTTTTTAATTTTATTTTTTTATTATTACTATTGTTGTTATTATTATTATTACTATTGTTGTTATTATATTATTATTGATATAACTATTGCAATTGTACTTTCAATACAAAAATATCATCATCGCCATATTTAGTATTACTATTATTACTGTTATCACTGTTGCTTTTATCATTGATATAAATGTTGTTGTTATTATTATTATTGTTATTATTGATCTCATCAATATCACTTTTTTTTTTTTGTGTTAGTATGAGTACCAATACTGTTATTGTTATTATCACTATTATCAATGTTATATATTATTATTATTATTATTAATATTACAATTGCCGTTAACACAACTTATCACCATCCGTAGTATCATTATTGTATTATTACTGTCATTGTTATCACTGATATTACTGTTACTGTCACCATAAAATATTATTATCATTATTATTATACATGCTATTACTATTTAAATACTATTTAATACTTCTACATATTACTATCATTATTTGTCGTTGCTGTTTTTTTTTTTTTTTTTTTTTTTTTGTTGTTTTTTTTCATTGATGTTATTACTGCTGTTTTATTGTTGTTTTTGTGTCCTGTTGTTGTGCTATGTGTTTACCTTATGTATAAAAAAAAAAAAAAAAAAAAAAAAAAAAAAAAAAATAATTAATTAATAATACAGACTAATTATATTGTGCCATAGCAGGTGATTTTTGTTAATACTTTGCTTATTGTTTTTATCAGGCCGCAGGGTTTGTCCTGGAGAGAGTTTGGCCAGGATGGAGCTCTTCCTGTTCTTCACCTCCCTCCTTCAGCATTTCCGCTTCACCCCTTCACCTGGAGTGTCTGAAGATGATTTGGATCTCACACCAGTCGTGGGCTTATCCCTGAACCCAGCCCCACACAAACTGTGTGCAGTGAAGCGGTCTTAAAGTTAATATGAGCTTTTATTGGACATTTGTCTTTTTTTTTTAATGATATATTTGCATTTATTAATTTAGCTTTCCGTTGGAAATACATTCAATGTTTATTCAATGCTTCCTTTTAGGTAGTATAGGGCCTTTGCTCTTCTTATGTAAGAAGTGTATTTAAAGGGTAGAGTTAAACTAGTAATTACTCACCCTCATGTTGTTCCAACCCCGTAAGACCTTCGTTCATCTTCGGAACACAAATTAAGATATTTTTGATTAAATCTGAGAGCTGGATCACTCCTCCATAGGCTTCTAAGGGATTGAAACTTGCTTTATTTAGTGGAATAAAGTTGCTATTTTTGTTTACTTTTTGCGCACAAAAAGTATTCTCGCCGCTTGATAAACTTAAGATTGAGCCACTGTAGTCACTTGGACTATATTAACGATGTATTTAATAACTTTTCTGGGCCGGCAAGTTTCAATGCCTTTGAAGCCTATGGAGGAGTGATCCAGCTCTCAGATTTAATCAAAAATATCTTAATTTGTGTTCCGAAGATGAACGAAGGTCTTACGGGTTTGGAACAACATGAGGGTGAGTAATTACTGACAGAATTTTCATTTTTTTGGGTGAACTATCCCTTTAAGAATATGTTTAATATGTAAATGTATTTATCACATTAAAATGAATCAAATGTTGTTATTAATGCTTAAACCTGAGGAAGAAATTATCATTCAAATTGCACTTATGGAAGCACTGTGGAAATAGTGACTATAGATGGTTTCTTTAACCAACAGATACAGATTGCACTGTAAAAACCTTACAAAATCTGTAAAAAATTGTTAAAAAAGCCAAATTCTGACAATAAAATACTATTTTGCATTAAAACAGTAATATACCGTAGCATTCTCTGTTATATTTATTCACTATTCCCTGCATGAGCTTGGTTTAAGAACAGGTATTAAAGGGGCATTCCACCCATTTGAACATTGTTTTTTATTTAAAGTGGGTCATATATGTAGTCGAAATGTAAAATAAATTTTGAATTTGGTGCCTTCGTGACCGAGCAAAGACAAAAAATAACTTCAGGACGCATTTGTATGAAAGACAACAACTCCCACAATGCACCACACTGCACAGCTCCGCAAGCCACTCCCACTAATCCAGAAAGCGCATATCTGCCTATAAGAGAATCACTCTTCCGTCTACAAGGCTAGCTACTACCAGAGCTTGAAATTCATTTCATACAAAATGTCTAGTTAGTTGGCGAACTCATTACTCCTCGTTTGCATTTCTTTCGAAAAGGTGAATTATTGCATGGTACCTGGATGTTCAGTCAGAACATATGCGGTGCAAAACTAGGATAGTTCTCAACACAAACGTCCGTGTCCTCGTCTGATTCAGAGATTTCGTCCAGGAGAAATTGTCATCGTTGAAATTCTTTGCCGCAGACGGACTCTATCTCTGTGTTCGTAGCGGTTCGTAGCTGCATTGTGAGATCACCGGCGCCACCAGTCCGCCCTAACTCGAGCCAGTCCGGGCTCCTCGTCCGCGGCAGGCAGGTCTTCTGCCTCGGCTGCTCTTCGCTATAATGCGGCTTGTAAAGGTAGCCACAAACACCTGATTCAAGCATCAGACTTCCGAAATCCTCTTCTTCTATATCATATTGAGCACTCTCCTCCGCTATTGTCATAACTTTACATCTGTCTCCACAGCGCCTGTTAGCTTAGCTTCAAACAAGATGGAGGATATTGCTTTCAGTTTCAGAGAGTAAAGTCCCACCCACTGATCTGCAATAGGTCTGTAGCGTGAGCGGTTCCCGACCCCTGGGAAATATGAGGAACAAGTGTCTGTAGTCTCAACAGAAATCCCCCCCTCTTACACTTCCTCCTACAATGACGCAAAATGACGATTTTTGCGTCATTGTAGGAGGAAGTGTAAGAGGTAAATAACGGATTTCTCCCGTCTCAGGGGAAAATGAGAGAGTGTTGCACGACCATTCAATAGTATGACTGGGTTTCTAACAATGCAAAGCTTAATGCAAATGGGTGGAGTGTCCCTTTAATGTTTTATATTTCTTTACTCATTCAGCAATTGCTCTGCTATGCTAATGATAGCAAAGCTTTGCTTTGTCAATTAATATGTTAGCGTTCATTGAATTAGCTAGTTAAAGCTATAGCCGAGTTTCCACTATATTAAAAATATTTTAATTGAGATTACATGATAATTTTTAATTGAATGTATGAATTAACTTTCTTAAATATTCTAAGTTAAGAGTAGTTAAAATTAATGTACAAAATAAAAATCAGCAAATTCTGCTCAATAAAACTTTGAATTCCTTAACTTAAAATAGTAACTTATTACCTAAGATTTTTGGAGTTTTGCCAAAAATGCTACAGTGTACATTAGCTTACTAAGATAGTCCATGCGATTGAGTGAAAACAAATGAGTGAATTGAGACACTGATGAACACCTGCTGTTAACAAGCAGAATCACTGAAGGACAGAGAAACAAGAACAGAAAAAAAAATAACTGTTGCCAGAAGTTTACCGTAAAATCAAGAAAAAAAATCTGTCAAATGTACTAAAATAAAACAAGTTATTTTCACTCTGATATAAAAGTTACTTGATTAGATAAAAGTTCAGATATACCTGGTTGGTTTGGTTTAGCCTTCTGTTCAGTGCACCACAGCTAGCTCTCCACCCTCAGAGGACAGCTATGCCTGAATGCACTCCACGGCCCACTCTGTTGCAACTTGATGGTAACCTTGACTGACTTTGTGAAGTCCATCGGGATATCTCTGTATAAATCTATCTTTTTCAGATAGTCATTTCATGAAACCCCAAAATGATTCTTACTCTACAGCAATAAACATACTGGGACAATACAATCAGAGTTTGAGGGCAGTCCTTGTTCTCATTTTACTATTTCTTGCAGAGGCAAAAGCTAAATACAACACTCTGCCAGCTAAGGTGGAAGTTCCATGGGCCAGATATACACAATTACATTTCAAAGCTTACTCTGTCTTTGTTCAATGTATGCGCTCTCTCTAATAAAATCAGGTGTCTTCTTCTGAGGCCCACATAGCAACATTGTGATGGCCCAGGGGCCTCATTTATAAAACTTTGCGTAGGATTTGCGTCAGAAGTGGCGTACGGATGAAACATAGGACGTGCATACGCACAGAAATATTCGGATTTATAAAACCGTGCGCACGCACATCATACGCAGTTTTTACTTAATAAATCACAATCAATTCTAAATGTAGCGCAGCTTTTGCGGCTTCATGTCACGCCCATAGTTGCCCATAAATAGTCCGTGAAACGCCCACAAGTTAATATTCATCGATTGCGAAATCATGGCAAACACAGAGAGGAAATCAAAAAACGTAACTTCACTCAAAGTGAAGTAGAAGTTATCTTTGGCGAGGTGGAAAAGAGGAGAAAAATGTTGTTTTGAGGGCACTATTATTAATGCCAAAAAGGCGCTTGAGTGGCAAAAGGTTGCAGACGCCGTAAATGCTGTAGCCTCACAACCTCGGACCGTGGCCGAAATAAAAAAGAAATGGTCGGACATCAAAGTCGAGGCAAAAAAGCGTCTAGCGCTCTAGAGTGTGACAAGTTACAGATGTCGGTTATAATCTACGTGGAAATGGGAAATAAGAAATGAAATTTCTTGCAGCTTTCTGAATGGTTGAGACATACGTCATACGTTATTTTATCAAAAATAAAACAAACTAAAGGTGCATGAATACCATGATTCCGTAGCTGATGAATACATTTTTACTATGAAAACAACTTTCCCCAGCTAGTGGACAATTAATACATCTATCTATTTATTTATCTATCTATGTATCTCCCTAATTATCTATCTATCTGTCTATCTAATTGCATCTATAGGCTATCTGCTCCGCCAGACGGACACATTGACGAGAATATCAGTTTTGTACATTATTTTGTTCTGACCATATTATTTATGAGGATGAATTGCATAACATGCCAATATTATTGCAGAACATATTTCACTTTTCTTTTTGCAAATATGTGTTAATTTGTATTTCTGTTGTAGGCTATTCTGTTTGTTTTACACTGCAGATCGATCAAACGGGTGTTCGTGTAGGCTGTTAATTGAAAGACTTGCTTTGTGAAGTCTTCATGTTACTTATGAGAGGCAGTATTGCCATTTCTTTTACACAACGGTCTACAGTTTCACACACTTTCACGTGTTTCTTCCATCTGCCGACGGTGTCGCCATTTCTCATTTCACCCGTTTTTGTGCGTACGCCTGGGTCAGAGCTTGCGTGAAGGACCGCACATTTTCCCGTCAAGTTTGCTTTTTATAAATACCAATTATTGCGTAGAGAGCGGCGTACGCTTTCTTTTGTGCGTACGCAACGTTTATAAATGAGGCCCCTGATCTGGCCCACATCTGGCACATGTGGAATACTGATCTGGCTCACATGCAGCGTGGAATGACGGCCCTTGGGTGGCTCACTCCTGTTTGCCAGATCTGGGCCACAAGCAGGCCATAGCAGTGCCTCATGTCAGCCAAGAGCAAAGAAATAAACCAGAACTGGACCTTATCTGAGCCACAAAATCTGTCTATATTAAATATGGAGTCATCTCAGCCTTAATAAGCCTGTGAACAAGCAGAATCACTGAAGGAAAGAAGAGAACAGAAAAAGAGACAGCAGGTTGCAAGGTTAAGAATTGCCTAAAACCATGATTTGCATTACAATGGATAAACTTAACTTATCTAATCATGGCCACACTTTCCAGGAACTCAGTATCCACATTTATGAAAAGGTTCCTCCAGTGCGAAAGCCCCATAGTGAGTTGATTACTTTGTGGCCCCTCTGAGAAAAGGGCAACTGTTTTTATATATTTATGAACACAAATGTGTAGCCAATGTCAGGCCATACATTCACAAGGAACTATGCATGGATACTTGTTGTGGTGTTGCTACCGCTCATAGTCCTCATGCTTCTCTATAAATCATTTTCTGTAAGCCCACTTTCTGCAAATGTCCAGCTATCAGTGTACTCTTAATATTATACCAGGGTAGTGAAAATGTAAAGTTCAGCGAACTACTTTTCTCCTACAGTGGAACAGAAATTGTGCAGAGTACATGAGCTTCATGCTACGTCAACTATTAACTTCCACACACGTGCAAGAAAGGGTTCCTAGTACACAGCAAAATCCCCAGTTAAATTAACTCTGCTCAGAGAACATTTGGTCCCACTCTAAAGAGAGTTAAAGTAACTCTGAATCCGTGTTTTATTTAAAGAGATAATTAAGTGATTAATTAAGTGATGATTGAGCATTAGTGATGAACACCTGATGTGAACAAGCAGAATCACTGAAGGAAAGATAAACACAAGAACGACAACAGACTTCCAGCCACAGCCTTAGATGAAATCAACTGAAGATAAAAGAGGTTAAATCTGTAAGGGTGGATTCCTGCAGTGGATCAAGCTGCAAGACTGCCGAATGACTAAAGAAATGTTATTAGTAGGGGTGTAACAATATATCGTGTCACAATATATCGCAATACAAAAATGCAACAATATGTATCGTGGATAGTTCACCCAACATTTTTCAGTTTCAGTACTACATTAAACTACAGTATTATGTTGAATATAATGTATAATAATGGGGGAATATTAGTGTGTCCTGATAATGCTTATGTTATAAGTCTTATGTTACCAGTAAAAAGTGGCCTACATTATTTTAAATATATCTAGCCAGTGACAGAGTGCAAGCATATTCGTTTAAAATAATTCTGTATTTTCAGGTTCAGAATCATGAATATATTTATTCTGGTGTCACCATTGTCCAAGCCTATTCATTTACACCCACAATGTTATATCAAATTTAGCATTTAATCAACAGTACATTTTTCCTTAACCTTTTATTATATGTCTTGGAGTATCGCAATAATATCGTATCGTGAGTTCAGTATCGTGATATGTATCGAATCGTGAAATTAGGGTATCGGTACACCCCTAGTTAATTAGCAAGATGGTAGAAAACTGCACATTTCTTGTCTATTCCACCCACTGCCACTAGCAGTGATGGAAATAAGCACAGTTACAATAGCTTAATATTTGTGGGAGAGCGTTACTATAGAGAGTGACAATATTGTATTGCAATATGTAGCACTTCAAAGTCAATACCAAATCAAAACTAGTTAGCACATTAGTTGTAATTGAAAAGGTTTAATGACAAAATATGTTAATGGTTACACTTAAAATAGTTACAAAATAGATGTATGAGATGATGATAACTTATATTATTAATTGTACCCAGCATATATGAAAAATGTTACCAGAGAGAGAGAGAGAGAGAGAGAGAGAGAGAGAGAGAGAGAGAGAGAGAGAGAGAGAGAGAGAGAGAGAGAGCGCAAAGAGGAGGTAATGAGAGAGAGCCCCAAGAAAGGGACCCAGAGAAGAAGAGAACCAGAGCATCAAAGAGAGTCAAGCAAATATCTTTGTTCATATAAAATATCTTGGATTATTTTCAATCCTACAAATCCCCCCTTGGCACCGTTGGCCACACACATGGAGTCCAAAGGTGACACAATCCATAAAGTTGCGTGTAGTTGCATCTTCAGACTTTTCGTCCAGGCTTGTTGCAATAGCAGTTGGTCAGTGTTCAGTCGTTGTTCTCCTTAACCCCTGCATGAAGAGGCTCCATCAAATGTGTTGCACCATTCATAGATATGCAAATCAAATCACATATCAAACACTTCACACCTCCACACGAACAGGCACTGAATCTGTGAGCAAACACTGGTTCCTCTTTCTGAGACGGGACACGGGATGTGAACTTTGGTTGCAGGGATCCTGTGATCTTAAAAGAGCATATAGCACAACAAACAGCAAAAGCAGACACATGACATTTGTCATTGGTCAGAGGACTGATATGGTCAGATTAAAATTAGTCTCTGGCAAAAAGCCCTTAAATTGATGTACTTAAAAAATATGGTCAAGGGAGAATAAAATAAGATCTTACAAGCTCTTACACTGTTTCTGGAAACATTTAAATAAATTGCATTATAACAAAACAACAAATGTTTTTACTCCACATGTGTGCAGTTTTTGGAGGATTTATGATATATTTTATATATCAATATATATATATATATATATATATATATATATATATATTTTTTTTTTTTAATGAGTTGTGAAATCATTGATTATTTTTAGGATCTTTTCTGGGACATTTTTGGAGCTTAACCATTTTTACATAAATTGTTGCATTTAATTGAACTAGACAAGAGTATAAGAATGGTTTCATGAATGATTTACACAAATTTTTTCTGCTTGTGTTTCATGCAGTGATTATGCCTGAGATCTGCTTTTGGGTTCCACAGACAGAAAGTCAAACAGGTCTGGAACGTCACAAGGCTGAGGAAATTATTTAAATTTCACAACTATCACTTTAATAACCTTACTAACAGTACATGTTGTACTTTGCAGGGATCGTGGTAAGATGAAATACAAGTGTGAACAAGAATAAAAATCCTCCTGTAAACCTGAAAGTCATTGAAGTGCCTGGACCGACTATCCACCAAAAAAGAGGAAAAACAAACGGAAAACGAATCTGCTGTACCTTTTCACTTTTCTAACTCTTTAAGTACCTCACACCAACTTGGTCCCATAGTGACATTTTTGACCACAAACGAAATTGCTGATCGTGTGGATTCTTATTGAAATGACTTTAATTCACCAGTGAACATTCACAGAACAACAGATCATTTTACTGCACCTTAATACTGTTTCCGGGTCGAAGCCTCATACTTCTACTTCCTCTATCTTGTTTCATGAGAATACTCAACAACCATTTATGAACACTGTTGATTTAAGTCACACATTTAAGCTTTTCAAAAGCCATAGTGTACATTAGTCTCCAGTCTAACGGCATCCCAGACTTCAACATTTTATGATTCAAAATAGCTGAATAACTAACCATCTGAGATTTCGGTATAGAGATAAAGGTTAGGATCATAATTTTCAGGAATATTACAGCACAATGAGTGTATATTAGCACTGTTTGTTGTTTGTTTTTGGCATCTGATAGAGCTTTTGGACTTACCATCGGACTGAAACACAAATGTTTTAAAGTTAAGTAAAGATGGACATTTTTAATTAGTCAAAATGTAATTCTTTTATATTGATTTATTTTGTGGGACATATTTGTTTCCATGCATTTTGTTGAGATGTCTTTTCTTGTTTGTCTATTGTATATACATTCATGTATTATTCATGTTGCTTATGTATTATACTATTTTTTTGTGTGTATTCATTGATATTAATCTATAGTTAGCTTTTTTTCCCCATGTGCATGGAAGTGTATGTATAAAAATGAATATCAAATATGTAATAAACAGTTCTTATTTTGTATTTGGTTCAATTTGTTTATTATAATAGAAGTCAAAGGTAACTACAGTAACAATGTGAAATTAAATATTTAAAAAAATGAAATTTGGTTCCTGGAGGCACCCAAAGTGGTTCCACACAGTGTCTCATATAAGAGTTCCTCAGGAAACCTGTGTGGTTCCTCAGAGAACCGCCCCTTTTTAAAGGGTGCCTAGAGGATTTACAGATGGTTACGCCTGTGTGGCAGAGTGAAGAACCCCAAAAAGTTCCTCCAGACACCTTTTATTTTTGCAGTGCAGAATCACCAGAGAACTAGAGCTGCTCCTTTAAAACAATCTGTTTTTCAGCCTTTCACAATATTAGATATTAATCTTCCTTCATGGAGTTTCTCTGAAATGCCTTAAAAGTTGTTTTACTGTCTTTAACTAAATAAATGCAAGGGAGAATCATCACTTATATTCACCAAACTCTTAACTAAAGTTGAAATCAGAGACTCTATTGAAACGTCTGTCTAAACTCTTATTGCATTCGGCTCCATTTTGACCCAGAAGAGGTACAAGCATTTTATTTAGTTTTATAAATCCATGGTTTTTAGTACAAAGATGCAATTTTATAGGTTTGTTAAGACTGTCAAAATAAAAAATTCTGATTTTATGTAAGAAATATTAACTATTTAAACTGTGGCTTTTGCGTTCGGGTCTGTATTGACCTGAAAGTGAACTGTAGCTTTACAAATGAAATTATGCTGATGTTTTTCATCTATTGGTTAGATTTGTCTCAAATTAATTCTGTAAAATACATTTATCCTCTTTCCTACACACACACACATTTGATCCTTCCCACATTTCCCACAAAAGTCCACATTTCACTTTGGTGCCACCTATTGATGAACCATTGCAGCATGAAAAGATTCAAGCTGTTTATCATCTCATTTTTTCATATGGAAGTAAAAGTTTATTAATTAAATGTTTACAAACAAAATGTTAATTGTACTGAGTAATACTGATGTTGTTTTGTTGGAAAAGTAATATGTAGGTTTCATAAATTTAGGCTGTTTTGAGCAGTCATGAGTTACAAGTTTCAAATTAATTTAATTATATCCATTGAAGTCAATGAAGTTCATACTGGTAATTCACTTATTATATGTTCTCATACATTTCATCTAATGATATATTCAAATAAAATTTATCATATTGATACAAATGTATCTTTTCTTGCAACTCAGTGAACAAGGTATGTTCAGATAATGTAGTAACTGAATTTTTTTATGTTTTTGTTTTTTTTACTTTGTTGAGTAAATGTGTAGACATTACTGATATTACTTTCTGAAGTTTGATTTACTGCAGTGTGTGTGCTTCCAATTCCTCCACCGATACAAATCTGTTCCTGTGGTCCAAACCAAGACTTCAAAACTATCCCAGGAAAGCAGACCGTATTGGTGACTATCAACGGTATGTCTCGTCACTTCCTTCTACCTTTTTATATCTGACCAGATGAAGTCAAGCACAATAATGGCTTACTATATTCTTTTGTCTTGTGCTGTACAAATACTGGTCAAATAGTAAACACATGTTTGTTTTAAGGTCCACACAACCTGTGTCTGCTGTGTATAAGCTGTCCACTTTGTTCTTCCAGATGGACTCCTGGGATTAGTGACTTGCTTCAATACAGACACTGGCCAGCAACCACCAGCTGCCAAATGCTGTTTAAGTTTGATCTGTTCACATCATTTGAGCAGATGAAATTAGCCAGCCCAGCTTTATCCTAAACATTACCGGTTCAAGAAATCCAAAGGGTAAGTGTAATCTTTTTTTCTTTTCTTTCTTAATGTGGATATAGGGAGGTGCAGTGGTGTTTGTGTGTCCATGCTGCATCTCTCCTGTCACCCAGTGCTAGATGCGATGGGCTCTAGACCCCCCATGCCATGACCCTCTAAAGGAAAAGCAAGTATAGCTATTGGTTGAATGGACTGATAGTTATTCATAGAGAAACTGTACTTTACCTTATTTCTGTAAAAAATAACAATCATTTTGTGGCATCTAAACATATTTCTTTAACATCATTTTCTTTGGCTCTAGTCATTATATAATTATACTTTTATTTGAAATTCATGGAAAGTAACAAAATGTGTCAAATGTGTGATTGCTTCACAGTCAAATGTAAATGCTTTTACAATTTAAAGAGTGTTTTGAGAGATATAGCACTGTTTTAAACAAGCTTGTTATATTACAGCAATCTGGTCAATTGTTCAGGAACTTTTTCTCCCTTCTGTCGCCTGAAGACACAAACACAAATAAAGATTTAGTTATTTATTTTTGTACTTTAAACAGTATGTTTTTTACTTCTTACAAATTACAGCATTCATTTCCACAGGACAAATACAAGCTGATACTCTAAACACAGTGTTCCAGATCAAATGTGATTCATACAGACTAAAATGTGTGGCACCTTTATGGTTAATTGTCATATTAATTTAGGCGAATGCAACGTTTAATCATTATTATGTAATTGTGTTGGCGATGAATTCCTCTTATTTAACAGGACAGACGAACCATCTCTTTTTGATGGACTGTTCATCGCACAAGATGCCAAAGTATCTGCCTTTGTTGACCACATTAGAAGCCAGATGTTAAGTGTAAGGATTTCTTTAACTCTTTTTAATTGAATGTTTTCTTGTCCTGGGATTACATGTAACATATTGTTTCTGCTTTCAGAGGACAGGTCATGATGTCTGCGGACCGGCAACATTTCCAGCAGGCAGAGAAATAGCACAGAAGTCCAGGGCCAAGGTGGATGAAGAGGGCCTTGAAATAGCTGTGTGCAGACATGAATCTCGCTGCAAGGCTTGAACCTCTACCGTGGTGAAATATATGCCGTCCCAATGTTCCTGCAGAAGGAGCTGGCACACGCTGCAAATGACACACTCTTTTGTATGGACATTGCTTGCAGGGAGATAGCCATTGCCAAATGATAACTGACGTTTTTACTGATGTTTTACCTTTATTAATATGCCATGCATGGGAATAACACCATGACTAGCTAAAAATCACAAATTTTTTTATATTATGGAATTAGAAAATGAATATGGCTACTACCTTATCAGTGCTGATATGACAAATTACCATACATATGACTACATACTGTAGTGTTACAGGAATTGTACTAGTCACTTAGATCCTGGTTTGTCTCCTTACCAGTTTTGGCAATTTTCCCTTTACAGGCACTGGCCTTATTTGGAAAAGATGGCAGAAAAGTTATCCGAGCTCCAACCACTTCCCATGATGAAGCCTTTTCTCTCTGTAATGCATGCCAAGGCTCACACTGGCAAATGTGATGTACTGTGAGTGAGTTAAGTGTACGTTTTAATGTTTTAATGAAACATCCTTACAGCATCAGAAAAATATAGCTTGATTATTATCTGGGTAAATATGCACGTTTCATACACTGTTAGACCTTACCGGGTTTTTTTACAGTAAAATACTGGCAACACTGTTGCCAGTAATTTACTGTTAATTGTACAGTTCTTTACTGTAATCTACAGTATGTTACTGTAAAAATGCACTAAAACTCGAGTTAACTAATTTCACTTGCAGAAACCGACTGTCTTAAATTAACCAACTATAATTTAAATGTATTAATTAAAATTTATAATGCATTAATAAAGTGAACAAAGTATTACTGTGAACTTATTTCTTTTGAAACCACAAAAAAATCTTGGTAAATAAAGAGATTTCCACTGGACCAGCAACTACACAGTCACCGCCTGTTAAATAAAGCAACATGCAGCATATCATCAATGTTTGTAGATCTTCTCCTGGACTGAAGCTCAGACTCTACTCTTCTGCACAATGGTGACCCAAAAAACAAGATTTTACAGTAAAATACTGGCAACACTGTTGCCAGTATAAACCTGTTTTAAAACTTACAGTTTATTACTGTTAAAATACATTTTGTGGGTGTGTCTTTTTATCTTACACTGTTAACCCTTTCAACCCCACAGGGAAATCCACACTACAAAGAGTAAAAAGTAACACTGACGCAGTGTTGCAGTGAGATAATTAAGAGAATATGTAAGTGATTGTTGAGCATTAGTGATGAACACCTGCTGTTAACAAGCAGAATCACTGAAGGAAAGAGGAACACAAGAACAGAAAATAGAGAAACACAAGAACTACAACTGACTTCCAGCCATTACACATTTATTAACCAGTATGACTTTATTTCTGTCATCTACAGAAGTTGTTGTTGAGATGTTTAATTAAAAATGTTTGTTTGGAAGTTACCATTATAGAGATCAGTGTTTGCTTTAGTTGGGTTGCTGATGTTAAAACAGTAGTGATTCTTTTGCTGCTTGAGCTGTGTTTTTGTGCAAGTCACACATGTGCACACACACAGTTTATGAATGATGGTGATTATGTTGATTATGGTGATAAAATCATCATATTGCCTGTTCATTCATTAAGGAATTCATTCCTACTCATTCAGAGTTTAATCCTCAATCAAAAGTGTTACATTAGCACCACTGTGAAACCACAGCAATAAATTACAATGACTTATTTTTTTAACACATCATGCATAAACCAACAAGAAACAGAGCTATGCTGTCTTTTAGAAACACAGAGATATCACAATTTAGCACATGAATCTCAACAATGGTGGCAATATTTTTTTTATTATTCATGCAGCAGTGCATGCTGGGAGTTTTATATTATCGTGGAACCCAGCATGCATTGCGACATGAAACTTTTTATTGTCACCATTGTTGAGATTCATGTGCTGATTGTTGATGTCTGTGTGTGTCTGAGTCAAGCTGGAGCTAAACATGTTTTAATGCACTATATGATTATGATATTCTTCAGAAAACCTGATTACAGAAATGTTGATTTCATGTTGTAGATTCACAGATAAATATGCTAAACATGAAATACCCATAAATTCAAAAGAATATATACAGTTAAGTTCTGAAATTCAGACATGTCCAGGACGAATGTTAAACTATCCAAAAAGCCAAAAACAACTAATCATCTTCCTCTTGACTTTTTCTTGCCATAACAAATGTGTTTTATAAACTCACTGTTACAGCAGTCAGAGAGAGATCAATGGTAAGAAGTCCAGGGACAAGAGACCAACTAAAGCAAATACTGATCTCCATCATGGTGACAACAAATTTTATTATTAACTCAATCTCTGTTAATTCTATACAAGAACTTTTGTACATGTATGAAAGAAATAATGGTAAACTGGTTTGTAAACTGGTTTCACACTCAGTGTTGCTGGAAGTCAGTGGTAGTTTCTGTGTTTCTCTTTTTTCTGTTCTTGTTTCTCTGTCCTTTGGTGATTCTGCTTATCAGGTGTTCATCAGTGTCTCAATTCACTCACTTCTTTACATTCAAGTGGACTATATTGGTGAACTAATGTAGGGAATAGTGAATGAGGGTATAGGGTGTGATTTTGAAAACAGCCTCTGAGTGTCGATTTTGAGCGCTGTTAATTCACAGTATATTCCTGTAGGCTACTTTTGTTTTCTACGGTATATTACTGTTTTAATGGAAAATGGTATGATATTGTCCTTTTTTTACAGCAAGGGTTAACAGTGTAAGTCAAAAGTAGTAAACATTATTGAAATACTTTAATGCAGTGGTTTTCAGACCTGTCCTGGAGGACCCCAGCACTGCATTGTGTACAGTATGTCTCCCTTATCTGACACACACAATTCAGGTCTTGCAGTCTCTACTAATACGCTGATGAGTTACATCAAGTGTGTCATATAAGTGAGATATACAAAATGTGTAGTGCTGGGTATCCTCAAGGACAAGTTTAAAACCACTTATTTAGTGTCTGTGTGTGTATATATATATATGCTTATGAACTTTTAAAACATAGTTAACATTACTATCAGTGATCACACTGTTACAACAGTACTGGTCATTCTGGTTTAATAGCAGGGTTGTTTGCAGGATATGCTTCCTGATCCCGTCCAGAAGTTCTGATTGCACAATTGCAGTTGTGAAAGCTTTTCTTTCATCGTTATCCTACCTCAGAACATTTTATATTTTCAAATATTAAACATATCAAAATTTGCTCATGGCACCAAAAATTCAATTGATGATACACAAACTAATAAATAAGATGTGAATGATAAAGGTCTTGGTCTTCTTCTAGGGAGCAGGTTAGGTGGGACGGGAGAAGCCAGGAGGCTGCAGGAAACACTGTTGGTGAAGAGCTGGAACAGGTCAATAGCTTCCTTTCAAGGGCAGCTCTTACTACAAACTACATGACCAAGTCAGGTAAAGGGTTAACCAGTGTGTTTGACACACAATGCTAGATTATACAATTGATTTGTTTCTGTTTTTTTATAGGCAGAGGAGATATGATTACTGTACTTGCCATGGGATGGAGCAATAGGAAGGTGGAGAGTCTCCACAAGACACTGGCGAAGAGATTTGTCACAGTAAGAAGCCTAGACGGCACGTTAAGGTGTTTCCTGGGCCCTGGAGACACTATGAATGTGATTGTGCTCTCCCCTGCATTTTTTTCAGGGGCAATTGTGGTTAACTTTGCAGTGATACTATGTTTTCTGTCATTTTTTTCTCTTTTTAAATAGACTACACAGAGAGCAGAAATGGAAGCAGCCGATCTTGAGAGTCTCAAGCAGGAGTTGAACATCTCTATGGAGGATGCAGATCGGTGGCTGTGTGATGGCAAGCAATGGGCAGCCACTGGTATGTAATATAGTCGCTGGTGTATACATTTCCATATATATTTGTCTACATTTTTGCAGTGATACTGTGTTTTTGTGTAATGGTCGACTTTGCTTATTTCTGGTTTTCAAGAGAGACACAGGACTCACAGTAGCAGGACTTGTAGTCATTTATCGTCCCCCAGGTCAGCTGGGTAATTTTGTGGATGAGCTGGATGTGCTGCTGTCCTCCTTCCCTGAGGACGGCACCCCACTTCTAGTCTTTGGTGACTTCAACATCCATCTCGACAAGCCGTATGCAGCAGACTTCATCTCTCTCCTAGCCTCTTTCGATCTCACACAACTCATCACCACAGGTACTCACAAATCAGGCAACCAACTGGACCTGGTTTACACACGCAACTGCACCACAGACAACATCTTGGTGAGACCTCTCCATGTCTCAGATCATTTCCTCATTACCTTCAGTCTACAACTCTCTACCCCTGCACCACCAACCCCACCACCAGTCACTTTCAGGCGAAACCTGCGCTCACTTTCCCCCTCCCATCTTTCCTCTGCCGTCTCATCTTCTCTTCCCCCACCCCCACAATTCTCATCTCTGGATGTGAATACCGCAACGGATACCCTATGCTCCACTCTAACCTCTTCTCTAGACATTATCTGCCCTCTCTCCTCCAGGCCAGCACGCGCCACTCCCTCTAACCCCTGGTTATCTGAGGTTCTTAGGGAACACCGGACCGAACTCAGGGCAGCGGAGAGGAAATGGCACAAATCAAAAGACGCATCTGACCTGAGTACGTATCAATCTCTCCTCTCTTCCTTTTCTGTTGATGTTCATGCTGCAAAATCTTCATACTTCCACAACAAGATCAACAACTCCCCCAACACACGATTACTCTTCAAGACATTCAACTCTCTCCTCTGTCCACCTCCACCACCACCCGCCGCCTCCTTAACTGCTGACGATTTTGCGATCTTCTTCACCAACAAAACAACATCTATCAGCAGTCAGTTCTCAGCTCCACACACACACGAACCCAGACCGACCCCTTCCACAGCCAACATCCCTCTGCCCTCCTTTTCTCCACTAACCGAGGAAGAAGTATCTACACTTCTCCTCTCCAGTCACCCTACCACCTGCCCTCTAGACCCCATCCCCTCACACCTTCTACAAGCCATCTCTCCCACACTTCTACCAGCACTCACACACATCATCAACTCATCCCTCCATACTGGCATTTTCCCTACAGCATTCAAGCAGGCTCGGGTAACTCCACTGCTTAAAAAACCAACGCTAAACACATCATTTGTAGAACATTACAGACCTATCTCTCTCCTACCATTCATTGCAAAGACACTTGAAAGAGCTGTTTTCAACCAAGTAACATCCTTTCTGTCTCTCAACAACCAGCTGGATGTCAACCAATCCGGCTTCAAGAAAGGGCATTCTACTGAGACTGCATTACTGTCTGTCACAGAAGCCCTACGGATCGCAAAAGCTGCTTCCAAATCCTCAGTCCTCATCCTCCTGGACCTGTCTGCTGCCTTCGACACTGTGAATCATCAAATCCTTCTGTCCAGCCTCTCAGCACTGGGCATCACAGGAACTTCACTCCACTGGTTTGAGTCCTATCTCACAGGTAGGTCCTTCAAGGTCGCATGGAGAGGCGAGGTATCCAGAGCACATCAACTGACCACAGGGGTTCCCCAGGGTTCAGTTCTTGGTCCCCTCCTCTTCTCCATCTACACCACATCACTGGGACACATCATACAAGCACACGGCTTCTCCTACCACTGCTATGCTGATGACACACAGCTCTTCCTCTCGTTTCAACCAGATGATCCCACAGTAGCTGCACGGATCTCAAGCTGCCTGGCAGACATCTCGACGTGGATGAAGGAACATCACCTGCAGCTCAACTTGGCAAAGACTGAGCTTCTCGTCCTCCCTGCCAATCCGTCTCTACAGCACAACTTCACTATCCAGCTAGAGTCATCATCAATCACCCCATCAAAGTCGGTGAGAAATCTTGGAGTAACGTTTGATGACCAGCTGACCTTCACAGATCACATTTCAAAGACAGCTCGATCATGCAGGTTTGCACTGCACAACATCAGGAAGATCAGGCCTTTCCTAACTGAGCATGCAACACAACTTCTCGTCCAGGCCCTGGTCATTTCTAGGCTTGACTACTGTAATGCTCTTCTGGCCGGACTTCCAGCATGTGCAACTAAACCTCTACAGATGATCCAAAATGCTGCAGCCCGTCTTGTCTTCAACGAGCCAAAGAGGGCCCACGTCACTCCTCTGTTCAGCTCACTGCACTGGCTACCTCTCGCTGCTCGCATCAAGTTCAAGGCATTGACGCTTGCTTACAGATCTATCACAGGCTCAGCTCCCTCCTACTTTCACTCACTCCTACGAGTCTACATCCCTGCCAGAAGCCTACGATCGGCCAACGAGCGACGTCTCGTGGTTCCATCCCAGAAAGCCACAAAATCACTTTCCAGAACATTCTCATTCACAGTTCCATGCTGGTGGAACGCTCTCCCCACCCTCATCCGGAATGCAGAATCCCTGACAACCTTCAAAAAACATCTGAAAACCCATCTCTTCCGGGAGCACTTAACCTCATAAAAAAAAAAAAAAATAAATAAAAAAAAAAAAAAAAAAAAAAACACCTCCCCTTTCCCTCTAAACCTCACTTATCGGGCTTATGCTACTCTGAATAATGCCTGAACTTTGTATCTTGAGCACTTCTTGCGCTGCTTTTTGTTTTTTGCCTCTTCATGATGACTCGCTTAATCTAGTCCTACTTTGTAAGTCGCTTTGGATAAAAGCGTCTGCTAAATGACTAAATGTAAATGTAAATGTAAAAGTAGCAGGAAGAGCTCCAGAGTGAAATCCATGAGATTATTTATTCCATCCGAAGAAAGAAGCTTGATCTGTGTCGACAAAATGGTATTTGATACTACATCACTCAACTTGCATTTTGTAATTGTTATTTTTTTTCTAATTTTTAATTTTTTTAAAACTTACAGACAGCAACCAAACAAGGCAACGCAAACGGAGAAGACTTGGTGAGCTCAAAAAGACACTCAGAGAGAAGATACACTGTAAAAAATGGCTGTGAAATCTACAGTTATTTACTGTAGATTTCACAGTAACATTACTGTATAATATTTTACAGTAGAATATTGTAAAGTTTACAGTAAGACCGTAAAAATCACAGTAGTCCAAACATTACAGTTGAAATCACAGTAGTCAAATCATTACTGTAAAAAAAACACAATTTAGCCACTATAGTACTGTAAATATTAAAGTAAGCTACTGTATTTTCCTTTTTAGGGCCCGAGCACCGATGGTGTGAGGACCCTCTTGGAATTGCTCTGTTTATTATTATTATTATTATTCTTCTCCGCATTGAATTGCATTTTTGAGGGCCTAAACATGCGCGAAAACTCACGAAACTTTGCACACGCGTCAGAACTGGCGAAAATTTACATCTGATATAGGTTTCAGAATTGGACGGGGCAAAATGGCTCGATAGCGCCACCTATAAAAGTTCAACGGAGTGCGCCTCCTGCAACGTTCCACGTACGTGCACGAAATTCGGTACATACGTGTAATGACCTAATACCTACAAAAAAGTCTCTTGGAGCATAGCCCTAAACACAACAGGAAGTCAGCCATTTTGAACTTCCTCTCAGATTTTTGTGCAGTTTTTGCCATTTTCAGGCCTCGTACTTTAACGAACTCCTCCTACAGTTTTAATCTGATCATCTTCAAATTTGGTGAGTGTAATCTTAAGGCCTTTGCGACGTTAAATTGCGAAGATCTTGAGTTTTCGTCGAAGGGCGGGTCCTCGGCGGCCTTACAAATTTCGATGTTTCGCCATGAAACAGGAAGTTGCTGTAACTCAGGCATGGAATGTCCAATCTCCCCCAAACTTCACACGTTTGATAAGAGTTCTGTCCTGAACACATGGCCATGCTCATATTCAGTTATAGTCATAGCGCCACCTGCTGGCAACAGGAAGTGACATGTTTAACACTGTTATGGACTCCTAATAACATATAAAAAAGTGCCAGCAAGTGCGAAACATGCTAACAACATACTAGAAGCATGCTAAAACATGCTAGCAAACTCTTAGCTAAGTGCTAAAGCATGCTATTATTGCAATTAAATAGGAATTTGCTGTAACTCAGGCATGGAATGTCCAATCTGCCCCAAACTTCACACTTTTGATAAGCGTTCTGTCCTGAACACATCTACATGATAATATTCAGTTATAGTAATAGCGCCACCTACTGGCAACAGGAAGTGTCATGTTTAACACGTTGATGCCATTCTAGCAACATGTTAAAAATGCCATTGAGGTCTAAACATGCTAGAAACATGTTAAAACATGCTAGCAATACTTAGCTAAGTGCTAAAGCATGCTAATTCAATGAAACAGGATGTTGTTGTTACTCAAGAAGGCAATGTCCAATATGCGCCAAACTTCACACTTTTAATAAACGTTCTGTCCTGAACACATGACCATGCTCATATTCAGTTACAGTCATAGTGCCACCTGCTGGCAACAGGAAGTGACATGTTAAACACTGTTGTGGACATATAAAAACATATAAAAAAAGTGCCAGCAAGTGCTAAACATGCTAACAACATACTAGAAACATGCTAAAACATGCTAGCAAACACTTAGCTAAGTGCTAAAGCATGCTATTGCTGCAATTAAATAGGAATTTGCTGTAACACAGGCATGGAATGTCCAATCTGCCCCAAACTTCACACGTTTGATAAGAGTCATGGCCTGAACACATCTACATGAGAATATTCAGTTATAGTAATAGCGCCACCTGCTGTCAACAGGAAGTGACATGTTTAACACTGTTGTGGTCTCCTAATAACATATATAAAAGAGCCAGCAAGTGCTAAACAGGTTAGCAACATACTAGAAACATGCTAGCAAACACTTAGCTAAGTGATAAAGCATGCTATTACTGCAATTAAATAGGAATTTGCTGTAACTCAGGCATGGAACGTCCAATCTGCCCCAAACTTCACATGTTTGATAAGAATCATGGCCTGAACGCATGCCTATGCTCAAATTCAGTTATAGTAATAGCGCCACCTACTGGCAACAGGAAGTGACATGTTTAACACGTTGATGCCGTTCTAGCAACATGTTAAAAATGCCATTGAGTTCTAAACATGCTAGAAACATATTAAAACATGCTAGCAATACTTAGCTAAGTGCTAAAGCATGCTAATTCAATGAAACAGGACTTTGTTGTTACTCAAGAAGGCAATGTACAATCTACCCCAAACGTCACACGTTTGATAAGAGTTATCTCTTGAACACATGTCCATGCTCATATTTAGTTATAGTCATAGCGCCACCTGCTGGCAACAGGAAGTGACGTTTAACACTGTTCTTGACTCCTAATAACATATAAAAAAATGCCAGTAGGTGCTAAACATCCTACCAACATACTAGAGACATGCTAAAACATAATAGCAAACACTTAGCTAAGTGCTAAAGAATGATATTACTGCAATTAAATATGAATTTGCTGTAACTCAGGCATGGAATGTCCAATCTGCCCCAAACTTCACACTTTTGATAAGCGTTCTGTCCTGAACACATGACCATGCTTATATTCAGTTACAGTCATAGCGCCACCTGCTGGCAACAGGAAGTGACATGTTTAACACTGTTGTGGACTCCTAATAACATATAAAAAAGTGCCAGCAAGTGTTAAACATGCTAACAACATACTAGAAACATGCTAAAACATGCTAGCAAACTCTTAGCCAAGTGCTAAAGCATGCTATTATTGCAATTAAATAGGAATTTGCTGTAACTCAGGCATGGAATGTCCAATCTGCCCCAAACTTCACACTTTTGATAAGAGTCATGGCCTGAACACATCTACATGAGAATGTTCAGTTATAGTAATAGCGCCACCAACTGGCAACAGGAAGTGACATGTTTAACACGTTGATGCCGTTCTAGCAACATGTTAAAACATGCTAACAATGCTTAGCTAAGTTCTAAAGAATGCTAATTCAATGAAACATGACTTTGTTGTTACTCAAGAAGGCAATGTCCAATTTGCACCAAACTTCACATGTTTGATAAGAGTTCTGTCCTGAACACACATCCATGCTCATATTCAGTTATAGTCATAACGCCACCTACTGGCAACAGAAACTGACATGGTTAACACAGTAATGCAGTACTAACCACATAATTATTGTGTACTAAGCATGCTAGAAACAGACTGAACATGCTAGCAACACTTAGCTGAGTCATGAAGCATGCTATTATCACCATTATACAAAACATTTTGTAACTGACTTTGACATACTCTTACTATATATACCTCCTTAAATGTACATTTCCCAACCATGCTCTGCCTTCCTAAAGCCACCGAGTGTTGATGGCACGGGTGCGAGGGCCCTTTCATCGCTGCTTGCAGCTTTAATTTATTATATCTTTCTTTGTACCCCTTTCACATGGACGGCCCCAGATTATTGTTGTTCAGAATTCATTACCGGAATATGATATAAATACTCGATGGTGAGCTTTAAGTAAAAGTGTTTTAATAAATTAAAATATGTCATGTAACTTGTACTCTGATGCACCTGCTGCAGGAGCTTTCTATTCCATACAATATATTTTTTTTAAGAATTCACATAAGATTCCAAGAATATTTTTTGTTTGTTTGTTTTGTGACTGTAAATGGGTGTTTGGGTGTAAATGGGTGTTAACAGGGAAATAAAATATTTGATAAGCCTTAGTCTCCCCAAAGTCATACCCAAAGTCTCCCTTGACATGGTCTAACAATATAGGCTTCATAAACGCATAATTTTTTGAGATATCATCCTCAGATTTGAAATGAAGCATGACCATTGGTTATAAGTTGCAATAGTATATTCAAATAATTATGTTATTAATATTAAAATATTCATGTTTTTTATACATTTAATAAATATATTCTTAATATTTGTTGTTTTTATTTTTGAGCTTATATATCTCAATATTAATAACATCTGATTAATTTTGAGTTTTAAACTTGAGCCAAAACTCTCAAGCTTTCTAAGGTTATGTGTCTCAGAATGACTTTTATTTTGGGTAGGCAAAAATTGGGGCTGTCTGGTTAACTCATAAATACGTACCATGGGATTTTTATTTTACAAAAATCAGTGTTATATATTTTTTTCTTCGGAAGCAGGAGAGATAAACATGCAGAGCTGTTTCTGAGCTGCAGGGCGAAATAAGGCGCCGGCAGAGTGGGCGGGGTTTACCCAGTCTAGAAAGTTCTAGAATCTGTGGGAAAAAAGCGCGAAAGAAGCAGCACTTGAATTTCTGACTCGTCGTCAGTGACAGAAAAGCTCCGTTAATTCTCAAATGTACGTTTATTTACACACGGCTTTGTCTTGTGGTTGTATTTATTTTGTTTTCGTCTTTGTGTTGATTTCTTTCACTTTTTGCCTGAGAGGAATTCAGCGAAAACGTTTCCGTGAGAGCTCCCCGACCGACGGAGACGTTTTCACAGCCGTTACAGACTACTACTCAAATTTACGTTTCTTTATACACGGCTTTGTCTTGTGGTTGTATTTATTTTGTTTTCGTCTTTGTGTTGATATCTTTCACTTTTTGCGTGAGAGGAATTCAACGAAAACGTTTCCGTGAGAGCTCCGACGGAGACGTTTTCACAGCCTTTAACGTTATGTATTTTTCCCACCCGTGGCCTCTGCTGGAGTTTCCATCTTGGAATCGCGGATCCTTCACCAACTGCTTATCGGGACTTCCAGAAAATCAGTAAGTAAATTTACCATCACTGACGTACTATATATGTATATAATCTACAAAGTCTAGGTCGTCCAGTTGTGTAAATGGGGTCCATTGGATCCCATTGCGCCTGTTGTCAGTGGCTTGCCGCATGATCTAACGTTAACTTAGTCGGCCGCATGATCTAGTCGGCCTTCGAAGAGGAATGGTAACGTTAATCGAGAAAGTAGACAGCCTTGACTAACTCCTGTTGGGATGTGAAATGCCTCTGTCTCCTGGCCTTTATGTATGATTCTACATTGCTCACTGCACTTACAGTTATTCATTAATGTGTACATATTGTCCCATCCCCTAACTCCTATACTCATGTTCATAGGTTTTTAGTCAGGATCAATCCTGACTCCAACAAGTGCACTGCCAAGGAGCAGATGAGCAAGACGACTGGGAGAGTGGTGAAGCGGAAGACTTCATACATGAACTCCTATGTAATATCCTTCATCAGGGACTTCACGGAGTTCTATTTGCTAACTGACTAGATACAGGTGAGGTTCTGATAATAGCTTTAATAATAATTATAATATAATTAATAATATAGGTATATGTGGGTATAATATAATTAATAATAATTTGATAATAATAATATAGGGATGCACCGATACCGGTATCGATATCGGGCCGATACTGAGCTCAATGTACTCGTAAAAATGATTTTTGTACTCCGATACCAACAACCGATACCAGGCGTGTAAACAGTGTTTGTGTTTAGAAAACGCGTGAGCTGGTCGAGCGCATCCCTTTAACCAGACGTCATTGGAAAGTTTGTAGTTCAGTGTGATGTAAATGGCAAAGAAAGTCAAACAAGACATAATGTAGCTTATCAACGTTAACTGACGAGAGAGAGAGAGAGAGAGAGAGAGACTTGTTGATTGCTCTTGATTGACTAAATCATATATGCAAGTAAAACATAAACTGTTACTTATTAGGGCTGGATAAAAAAATCTAGATTTTTTTATTTGAATCGATTCAAAGTTTCTTACAAAACTGATATCGATTCTTAAACATTTTCATAGAGACATCAGTAGCTATATTACTAATATCAGTGATACACGCCTTCATTCATAAAAATATTCCATTAACATATAGGGCTGGTTAGGGATGGGTACCGAAAGCCGGTATTAAATGATCATGAAAATCGGTTCTGCTGTCAGTACTTGGAAAAATACACGTAATGTTATTATTGCTATCCACCGTATTCTGCTCAGTCTAAACAATGCGCGCTGCCATGACGACGACTCCGGTTGCCTACTTCCGGTTCGTAGCGCTTGACCTGTACTAGCAGCGAGAGAATGAGTTCAAGCTCCTCATGTGCTGTTGTTGTTTGTTTTAACAATTCAAATAAGATTTCAAACTTTTTAGAAACTGTGTTTCGAGCATAAGATAAGAAGGAGATAAGAATTTATTTTTTAAAGAGCTGTGAGTCAAAAGATCCGGCTCTTTTCAGTAAGCTGAGTCAAACGAGCCGAAATGTTTACTTCACATCACATCTCACATTTTTAATTGTCCATAACAACCCGAAAACTTGCCTGCTTGCCTTGCACATCTAATTAATTGGCAAAGTTTTCCGACTTTTTTTCTTATGCTTCAGTTTTAACGCTAACCACTCTAAACGTTTACTTTATTGGTTGTATCTGATACGGAACCGGACATGGGCATTATCTCCTTCTTATCTTATGCTCGAAACACTCAAGTTTGAAATCTTCTTTGAATTGTTAAAACAACAAACAACAGCACATCAGGAGCTTGAACTCATTCTCTCGCTGCTAGTACAGGTCAAGCGCTACGAACCGGAAGTAGGCAACCGGAGTCGTCGTTATGGCAGCGCGCATTGTTTAGAGCAGAATAAGGTGGATAAAGACGTTTTATCTCACCAGCCATTTCTATATAGGCTACCATAATATTAAACCATTTGTCTGTGATGCATTTTTGCTATTCGCAGTCCAAGAGAGAGAGAGAGCTCCACAGCGCGCACAACATGACAGCCCTAATGAGTGATGACGGAGGACAGAACTAAACATTCAAACGTAGCCTGGTTACACTTCAGATTTGTGATTAGTCTGATTTTATTTTAGATTTTGGCTTCCAAAGATTATAATAATAATATATTTTATAATATAATATAAGATTATAATAATAATATATTGAGGTAAAACCATTAAAAACTATAGCTGCATTCCCTTCACAGCAGTAGGCTACGCTCTCATTTTTCCCTAAAACTCAAACGTAACGACAGAATCAGATTCAGCATTCAGTGATTGTTGTAAAATGCAGGCTAGCTACTGTTGCTAAATTGCGGGACACGTTTAATAATAAAAAGAGCTATTAATAGCACAAAAATATGCTCATGAGATGCTGTTCCCAAGGTGGCGCGCGCGCTCCGAAACACACCGCAAAGAGATGAGCAAATTTTCGGTTTCATGTGCAAATGATTTTAATGTTTACGTAAACAAAAAGTGCATATTGATGCTAGGGCTGAACGATACATCGAATTTTCATCGTCATCGCGATATGAACTCGCGCGATGAACACATCGCAACAGACAGCCTGACACGATGAATAATGCCTGGTTCAGATTACAAGATTTTTGTGTCTGTTACGATAGTCACGGTGTCAGATTACACGATTTTGACTCCTAAAATCTTGTCGTGTCGTGGACAAGAAACATGTCAGACTACACGTTGCTTTCCGACCAGTCATCGCGTGCCGTCACATGCACACATTCACTCGCACGCACACATTCACTCGCGCGCACACACACACACACTCACTGACCCTCACTCACTCACTCACTTGCGCTCACTCACTCACTCGCTCGCACACACACACGCTCACTCGCACACACACACACTCACTGTCCTCGCTCACTCACTCACTCACTCACTCGTGCACACATGCTCACTCGCGCACACACACACACATGCACGCACTCACACACACATGCACGCACTCGCACACACACACACACACTCGTCTCGCTCACTGGCGCACACACACTCTCGCTCATACTCACTCACTCTTGACGGAACCCGTCGTGGAGGACCGTTAAAAAATTAAACATGCTAGTCGTGATGTCGTGAAGCATCGCAGACTTGGCGTCGGTTGTCGTCCACTATGACACACTATACGGGATGAAACGATCGAATCTTGCGTCCCGACTCCCGTTGTTTTTACGAATCCCCACAACACCCTACATCAAACGGATCGCGCAAAAAACGTGTAATCTGAACCAGGCAGGTAATAAACGTTTGACCTATCACGCAAAGAACCTATTAAAGCACTAAGACATGGGAACAGTATAGCTAACATACACATTTGAATATTTATCGCAAATCATATCGTCATCGCAATATTAAACAATGTTATCGCACATCGCAGCTTTTCCTCATATTGTGCAGCCCTAATTGATGCCAATCAATTTGTTCTTTGCTGTTTTTCAACATAAAACTTGTTAAATTGACTTCATTCTGTAGTATTAGTACTTTTTGAAAAGGATTCTGTGATAACCGTGATAATTTTGGTCACTTTAATCATCTCATCATTTCCTCTCTAGTTATGATCAACTATGATCAACTAAAATCAACAATAATTGTGTTTTTACAGTATAATATGCAAAAGTACAATTTTCTATTAAAAAAATATCTACCTCTCCCTCTCTCTCACACACACAATCAGATAGTCCTAGATAGATAGAAAGATAGATATAGGGCCCTATAATTTCCGCGATCACGGAATCGCGGACGGAATCGCGGAATTGGCAAATTAACGCGGAATCTAGTGTCAACGCGGAATTTCGCGGAATTTTACATATTTGGAATACAATTCTGTTTTTGTGTGGGAGAAAAACGTATGTCTGAGGAAAATCGCATATTACTGAAAGAACGAGCAGAGAGATAGGCCCGGTCGCGCGCGCGTCTTCAAACTGTCTTGCTCTCTCTCACTCCCTCGCGCTTATTAATCTAAATCAATTGAGAATTGACACAATGGTAAAAGATCGGAAGAACGAAGTTTCACATGGAGCATTCGCATATTTTTTTCCTGAATTAGGCTACCGCTGGGTGTGAATTGTGCAAAAAAAACTTTTTTACCTTGCCTTCTTCTCTGAAAAGCGTTCCACCCATTCAGCTGACATAAAAAACACTTTCAATAAACTAAACAAAACCTATCCAATAATGAAATGTTTTCTGTGTTGACAAATCTTGTGCGATGTCCTAACTGCCGGGATAATCACACAACGCGTACAAGTCTGCTAATGATACGTCCGATTCACGAGCTAATGACTCCTTTGAATCGATTCACTTTAATGAATGGTTAAAACAACTGATCTGTCCAACACTGAATCGGTTCGGTGTATAACAAAATCAGTAACACTTTACAATAAGGTTCCATTTATTAAACTCTAGTTAACTAGATCAGTTAACATTAACTATTAATAAACTGCACTTCTGCAGCATTTATTAATCTTTATTAATGTTATTTTCACCATTTAGTAGCCTACATTATTTAAATGAAAAGTTGTTAACATTAGTTAGCTTAATGCACTGTGTGAAGTAACATAATAAAAATACAGGGTTAGGGTTAACTAAGATTAACAAAGATTAATAAATACAGTAACAAATGTATTGCTCGTGGTTCATGTTAGTTAGCCTAATACATTCACTAATGTAAACAAACCAAACTACATTTAACACCTCTTAAAATGAGAATTTTGTTTGTTACCTCAAATTTAGGGTCATTCCTATTTTATTTGTGTACATTTAAATCATTAACATTAAAAACACTCTTTTTACGACTAAAATAACAGTAAAGGGTAAAAAAAAACTGAATTCCCAAAAATTAAAACGGAAAAAACGGAATTTGCAAAAATTAAAACGGAAAAAACGGAATTTGGGAAAAAATAAAACGGAATTTGGGAAAAAATAAAACGGATTTTACAGGGCCCTATAGATACTCTAATGATCCCGAGGTAACTATCTAACTTGGATAATGCGTCGTGTAGGTGTTAAATTTCAATCTTTATGGTCTTAAAATGTCTTAAAAAGGTCTTAAATTTGACTTACTGAAACCTGCAGAAACCTTGTAAAAAAACGTTGCCTTATGTACTCTGAAAATTGTTACGCATCAGCTGAAATAAAAACACTTTCAATAAACAAACAAAACTATCCAGTGATGAAATGTTTCCTGTGTTGACAAAAATCTTGTGCAATGTCCTAAACTCCCGGGATAATAAAACGTGTGCCATAGTCCGCTAATGACACATCTGATTCTCGAACTAATGACTCCTTTGAACCGATTACATTTAATGAATGGTTAAAACAACTGACCTGTCCAACACTGAACTCACGAGACGTCTGAATCGGTGTATAACAAATTGGTAACACTTTACAATATGGTTCCATTTATTAAACTCTAGTTAACTACATTAGTTAACATTAACTATTAATAAACTGCACTTCTACAGCATTTATTAATCTTTCTAAATGTTAATTTCACCATTTACTAGTAGCCTACATTATTTAAATAAAAAGTTGTATTTGTTAAAAGAACACTCCACTTTTTTTGGAAATAGGCTCATTTTACAACTCCTCAAGAGTTAAACATTTGAGTTTTACCGTTTTCAAAACCATTCAGCTGATCTAATGTGTTTTCTTCTTTAATTTCAGGGCTCCAACTAGGATTCTAGGTCTCCAAGGTCAGGGCATGCAAGAGGTCATAGACCTTTGTCAAGTGGCAGGGGAAGTTTATTTTCCTTTCTGTTTTAAATGTTCATGCAAATGTTAAATATTTAATTTTTTAATGTTCAATGTTTTATTTTATTTCAATACTGCCATAGTGTTATTTATTGCTCTTTAGAATGTGGTAATAATCAGTTATTTGCATGGATTTAAAGTAGTTAAATTTTTTGACCGTATTGTATCAATTTGCATTATTGTTCCGTCATAGCAACCAGTCATGCGGAACTAGTGAATGAACTAGTAACAGTTTGCTCTGTAACTTTACAAAACTTGTAATGAAACAGCCTCGTTTTGTAAAATCTTCTTCAGTCGTAAATTAAATTTAGCAACAGTGTAATAAGCGGGATAATAGACTTCACGCCATTAGACTATCCAAAGTTAACGCACTCCGCTGGGCGTTGTGGCCGCATTACAAACATAGAATGTGCGTTAACTTGGATGGTATAATGGCATGTTGTCCAATGTCCATTATCCCTTTATGTTGTACCTGTTTTGTCATTCCTGTTCACCAAATGTTTTTAAATAAATAACTATTAACAATTTTCTTATTGTCTGCAGCTGATTGCAATGTTTTAGAATATGGGTGATTCTTTTAATGATGGCTAATATTAAATCAGTGATACAGTATTTAAATTGTACAGTGAGAAACTGAATTTACAGTGATTAACTGTTATCTACTGTTTATAGTACTGTATTGCATACAATACATAAAAAACAGTGCTTAATTGTTTTTTGTATGTAAATGCAATTGAAATCACAGTATTTATTTTTTTCTGGCAACAATTAGCCAGTAAGTTACTGTAAATACAACTAAAATCACAGTTTTTAATTGTTTTTTATTTTACAGTGAATACACAAAATACTGTAAATGGAAGTACAGTACCCTTACTGTAAAACATATTCACAGTAACTTACTGGCAACAATTAGCCAGTAACTTACTGTAAATACAACTAAAATCACAGTATTTAATTGTTTTTGATTTCACAGTGTATACATAAAATACTGTAAATGGAAGTACAGTACCCTTACTGTAAAAAGTATTCACAGTAACTTACTGGCTAATTGTTGCCAGTAAGTTACTGTAAATTTTACGGTAAATTTTTTACAGTGTAGTGCTGTACAACACCATTCCTGGCTGTGAAGAGAAAACTGACACCGAAGCAGCGTGCAGTCTCTCTGATGACTTTATTCTGCCTTGGGAAGCACAAGGAGATGCTAATTAATCTGTTTTATTTTTGTGCTTTTTTGAATTCACAAAATTCAGTTGATTGTTAACACAAGTAATAACACTCAGCAATTTAACACTGCCAACCAGTAAAAAAGGTGCAACATACAGTAAAGAATAACACATTATATATTCTGTTGCTATCTGAAAAATGATCTGTAATGTTCCCATATGAAGACATAGGGCCAGTTGTTCAAAGGTAAGATGATCGGATTTTGGTTATCGGATTGGATCAAATCTTGAAAATGGGTTGTTCAAAAGGGAAAGAAGGAATCTGAAATCAGATTAGATCACGCAATCCAATCCTAGTTTTAATCTGGATCAAACCTTCAGTTTGTGTTGTTCAAAACTTGTCAGTAGGATTTGGATAACTTTGATCCAAAAAAACAGGATCATCCTGATCCCAACAGGATTTCAAGGTGGATTCCAGGAAGAAAATGTAGTAAAACTTTAAAATTGGTCAAATAATACATTTGTATTATTTAGTGTATATACTTTTATTTATATTTTGCACTTGACTTGTGTAACCGTTTTAACAGTGATAAAGTAGACATAGGCGACCAATTAAGCTATTCAGTATAGTATAGTAAAGTAAAAATAAAATAAAAATGATCTTGTCCCCATGAAATAATCACCCAAACAGATTTCAATAACAAACAAAAATAATATATTCCATTTTTCTGTCATTCATCTCCGTATATTAATTTCAAAGAAACAATCATCAGAGATGAAGAAGAACCCTGAACATTCTTTATTTTGTTAACTATTGGACATTTAGCCATTTTATTTTTTCAAAATATCCACAATGTATTTGTTAATGTATATATGTGTGTTTTATTAGTTGTGGCTCAGATGAGGGGTCATAAAAGAAATTATGAATGGAAGTGGATGTTTATGTTATTTCTGTGTTTTGTCTCTAAATAAGAAACACTTACAGTGACCCCATGTTGGCTCTTCTGCCTGTTCTTCACATCGCTGGTCGCCCACATTGTGATATGTTGTCCCATTAAGAGCACTGGTAATCCGGATTTGGTAATCTTGAAAACTGTGTATCTGGATCAGGGTGATCCAGTCCAATGTTGCTTTGAAAAACCGGCATAAAAGTAAGACGGATTACCTGATCCTGAACAAGAAAAAATGGGATTTCCAAATCCGGATAATTTTGATCCAGATTAAATGTTTTGAACAACTGGCCCATAGTGATAATCTGATAGTTATTGTTACTCCTGCAACACACACTCTATACTAGTAGTGGTCATCACTTTTCTTTTATATATAAGAGCTGCAATAGCCAAACACATTTAAGAAGAAAACCATATCTATTCTGAAATGGCAAAATCCAACCCAAGCATGAAATAACTCTGCCTACCAATTAGATATCCTTTCAATATGTCTTTAATAAAAATAAAAAATCTTAATACCGGGATGAGCATTTCTTTAACTTTCTGTTATATTGTAGTGTGATGTTTCAGTTGTTGTCAATTATGTGTATTGGCTGCATTATTATATGCATACTTAAGGGATGATACAGTTAGGATATTGTTATATTATTACCCTTATAAAGTTCTTCATCAATATTATTCTCAAGGCCCTCAGTATGACTAGTGAAGAACACTGTGCTAGACGTAAAGCTGAATATGTTGTGTGTTAGTGTTTGAAGTTTTTTCCCCTCCACTTTTATTTTCAGAAATAGTGTCGAGTCTCGGCTTGAAGAGGCGACTGTTTGAGCAAGTCCTGCTGGTCAGGCACATGGAGGAGGAGAAGATGATCATTGTAAAAGAGATGACTCAGCATTATCAACATCTAGAAAAAACATTGGACAAACTGGACAGTCTTCTTCGGGAGACTAAAGAGGACATCAAGATCTATAGTATGTACGATAAATGTTTTTTATTTAATGTGCAAAAATATGGTGATCCCACTAACCAGGATGTTCTAGTTTCCTGTAAATATTGCTTAAAAAAATCACAATACTTGTTAGCTGTTATTTTTTAATGAAATGCTGCTTAATTATCAATGTCAATGTTCTTCACTCTTTCCCTGAAGATCCGCCTAGAGAGCTGACCGGAGAGGGACACAGGGGCTCACAAGCGGCACATTCTCCAGCAGAAACTTGCAGCATCACCAGCACCGATGGCAGTGTCAACACACACCCTTCCTTCTTCTCGCTGGAGGAAGATGTTGAAGAGGAGAGTGAGGACAACTGCAGTCCACAACTTTCTGAAGAAGAGCTTTAAAGTTTTAGCACAAACATTGGAAGCATTGGCTTCATCATCTTCCCAAAATCAGATTTTTTGAGTTTTGAGTCTGGAAATGAAATATTTTTCAGATGAATTAAAATAAATAAATAAGTAAAAGTCATTCTTACCCTGAGCTACTGTGTCTACTCTTTGCAGATTTGAATAACAGAAGGGTCTACATTATCCATAAGCCTCTGTCACCATTGTTATAGAGGCATCGCTTGCTTACTTGTTACTTTTATATTCCATATTTTACACGTGGCATTACATTACACCTACAACTGTTAAAAATAATATTATTTATTACATGGCTTGGCTGAATACCAATGTAGAAATGCGGTGTGTTATGTAAGGGATAATGTATATAGTGAGCCGGTTGTTATAGTGAATAACAACCCCGACAGGCTGAACGGGATCCCGACGCGAAGCGGAGGGATCTTGAATCAGCCTGAAGGGGTTGTTATTCACTATAACAACCGGCTCACTATACATTATCCCGCTTATTACATGGCTACCTACAAAATAAATAAATAATTTGACACAAATTATTTATTCAAAAAGGAGTTTATTGATTTAAAAACGATTGTATTGCTTCCACTAAAGAAAATAGTCCGTTCCGCGTCCATAGCAACGCGCTGTTTTTCATGGCAACGGTCTGTTATACTTCGCAGCGGTCTGTTATCAAGAAATAACAGACCGCATTCTACATTGGAATTCAGCCAAGCCATGTAATAATTCTTGATAACTGCGAAGTATAACAGACCGTTGCCATGAAAAACAGAGCGTTGCTATGGACGCGGAACGGACTATTTTCTTTGGCGGAAGCAATACAATCGTTTTTAAATCAATAAACTCCTTTTTAAATCAATAATTCGTGTCAAATTATTTATTTATTTTGTAGGTAGCCATGTAATAAGCGGGATAATGTATAGAGAGCCTCTCTATACATTATCCCTTACTTATTGCACATTTAATACATTAACGTATACGTTTTGGTCGTTGAGGCAATATATTTAATATTACATTTAGCATGTGCATATTTGTATGCACAGACTTAATAATTAATCTCAAGTTTTATATCCCATTTTAAAACATTAATTAATTTGAATAAAACTGACAAATACTCTTTATTTTCTTCCTCACTTTACATTAACATTAACTACAATACTATGAAGAACAATACAAACTACAGTGTATTTATATTTTATATATCATATATTCATTATTATTTTGCACCATGATCTATATCCTTAACGATGATTAACGTGATCATAGTGCCCCGAATGCTGATACTGATGTTCTTCATTTTATAACCTATTTTTGCATTTTGCTCACAAGTGGCCAAAGCAGGATATTAGTTCATAACAATACATACAAGTTAATGTACACATCATTCATATTACTTTTGCTTTATTTGCTACCAATAATTGTTGGAGTTGTGTGTTGAAGTGTTGAAGGATTTTACTCCTTTAATTTATTACAGCAATAAAAAATCCTGTATATAGATGGATATGTGGGGTTATGGTTAGATACATTCATGTGTGTGTGTGTGTGTGAGAGAGAGAGAGGGAGAGAGAAAGTGTGTCTGTGTGTGAGAGATGTGTGCATGTGAGAGATAGTGTGTCTGTCTGTGTGTGAGAGTTTGTATGTGTGAGAGAGAGTGTGTGTGCCTGTGTTTGTGTGAGAAAGTGTGTCTGTGTGTGTGAGAGAGAGTGTGTGTGCCTGTGTTTGTGTGTGAGAGTGTGTCTCTCACAAAATCATGATTAATTTGATAAATTCTGCCATTTGTAGTTGTTAAATGTGTAGCAAAGACAGGGGTTTCCCATGGCAATGATTATTTCTCTCAGGCCAATAACAAGTTTTGCAATGAATGGGCGATTTCATAACAGAGGATAAATCTGGACTACATTACCCAATCATCTCAAAGCCCAGTGGTGGGCGTGGCGTGGGGCGTCGTTTAAAAGCATTGTTCTCGTATTAATAGTATTCAGTCACTGTCTTCCTTGTGTTCTTCCTGCAGAGAAAGGAAGTACCAGCTTCAGATGCTTCTAACCCAAGGCCCAAAAGTATCTTGGTCTATCCTCCCATACACACATTATAGATTAAAAAAAACCACATCTTGACTGTGGGCTAATAGGTCCTTTAGGGTAATGAATGATAAAAAAAAAAAAATTACGTGGCTTTCTGAAATTTTCAGCAGTAAACACATCATTAAATGCATTTAGGGTGCATATATGTTTGCTCTTAATCTTAAATAACAAATATAAACAATCGTAAAAATCAAGAGTATATGAAGGAACAGAGCCAGTGACATATTTCAAAACATTTTATGAGTCCACTCCTCAAACACAGAGAACAGATAATGTTCTGTACAAAGCAGCAACAGAAGCAGAACACAAGAATAACCCAGAACTGCTGTGTCTGAACACTGAAAGACAAACCTGCAAGTCATACAAGGCATCTATTTTACAACCTAGCAACAAAAAATACACCGGAATACACACACACACACACACACACACACACACACACACACACACACACACACACACACACACACACACACTGTAACGATAACCAGCTGGAGTGCCCTCGAGAGCCACCAGAGGGCGCTCCACAATAGACTAGGATCACTTCCTCATAAACTACATTTCCCATCCTGCATCTACTGGACTGATTACTTCATACACCTGCACTGCATTATTCACCTGCACTGTTCCTGATTACAGTCACACCTAAACCTCATTCTATGGGCTATTTATGTCTCACACATTCTCACCCTCACTGCAAAGTCTTGTTTTACTGTTGTGAACTCTACTGAGCATTTATTCCTGTGACTGCCTGTCTACGTTACCTCTGCTTGGATCTCTGACTTTGATTGTTTGCTGCCTGCCCTGATCTTCTGCCTGGATTTCTACTATGATTTACGCCGGTTTCACACTGCATGCATTAGCAGAGCGTAAGCAGCGCAGGAGCAGTGCATATGGTGAGCAGGAGCAGGACACGAGCGTTTTGCTTTCACACTGGCAGCGTTTGTCACGCGCGGCTGAACCGCAGCGTGTGTATAGACAGAGTACTCTATAATCAGGGTAAGTTGGCATTGCTTTATTTCGTTTACAAATACATTTAAGAGAAAAGACTTGTCAAGAAGCTTATTTTATTAATCATTTCATTTATATAACTTTTGATTCGTCTTTGTTTTTATTGTTCGGGCAACAAGTTTGTTTTTGGACATTTGTTTTCTTTTTAAATTGCTGTTGGTCATTTGAGTGACTGTTTAAAACACAATAGATATCATCAATGCGCTTTTGGGGTAAAACTGCGGTGTATTTTGGCCTTGATCAATGCGTGTCACTTTAATTCAGCGTAAGCGGCGCGTTAAAAATAGACTGGGCGCCGAAACTATCGCCGCACTGCTGTTCCTGCTCTGCTCCTGCTACGCGCTGCCGCGCCGCTTCTGCGTGCGGTGTGAATGCACTCATTGATTAACATGGACGCCGAAAAAAATACGCGCTGCTCACGCGCCGCTGACGCTTGCGGTGTGAAACCGGCGTAAGCCTTGTCTTCACTGCTGTATCTGCTGGTTCTGACCTTGCCTGTTTGACTACTCTTATTAATAAATCACGCTGCGAATGGATCCCCCAGACTCTGATGCTTCATAACACACACACACACACACACACACACACACACACACACACACACACACACACACACACACACACACACACACACACACACACACACACACACACACACACACACACACACACACACCTTCAGGATGAACTTTGAATATTTTCTCTTGGCTTCCAGGAGTTTTTCCACTTTTTCCCACTGTAAGACAGCAAACAGTGTTAGTAACAATGCTCATTACTGGAATATAAATACTATCTTGGTTATGTACAATAAGACACAGTTTTCAGGTATGTAATCCATATAATGTAATTGTTTGAAAATATGCATTCAGCAGATGATTTAATTTTTTCATTTTTTTCTTAGTTCCGTCAATTTTCTACAGTACAGCAAATAAACTTCAGATAATATGCACGTCCAAGTGATCTGATCTGACGTGTGCGCAGACTGGTGCATAGATATATACACTAGATATCGCCTTGTCTACGGCAGTTCATTGGAACGAATGTCTTTAATGCGACATCTAGTGTATCTATGCACCAGTCTGCGTACACGTCACACACCAGGATGCGCGTGCCCTCAGATCACTTGGACGTGGCTGTGTATAAGAGGTAAAAACGATATAAATACTGTTCGTTTTCTCACACAAACTGCTCGTTTCGTGTCTTAGGCCATCAATGTGTACTTACGATGAGGAATTGTTTAATTTGGACTCTGTGCATGCTCTTTGAGACAGTGACCATAGACCTGCATTATATGACTGACAGACAAGAACGGTTTGACCTAAAAATATCAAAATTGAAACTACTGCGGAAAAACATTTTGAATAGACAGTGCTATTTATCTCTCTTTGGACTTTTGCTTGATTCCTGTTTGAAAGAACAGCACAGAAAAAACATTTTTGGACATTTTGGACACAACTGGAATTTTTCATATTTTCCCCATTTTTGGCTTATTTACTCATTTTGACCAGTTTTATATCTCCACTGAGAGATGATGAACAAAACAATTCAAAACAGTGGCAGTTATTTCAGTTGATTGTTTACATTCCAAATCAATGATGGCCAACGCATCATCTTGGCCCCGCCCCTTCATCTACCCTCAGAAGAGCTCTGAGGCCTCCAGGCTGATGCTCAGACACAAGCAGATGAAGGAGAGGCCCGACACACTGTTTGCTGAACAACAGGACCACAGTGCCATCAACAACCTGCTCTTTTACACCCAACACAGCCCTTTATGGCACACTGCCTTCTGTCAACATCTCACCTTTACCAAGAAAAGAGGCATCTGTAAAGGCAGACAGATCTTAGCATTTGAAGATGCTGAAAAAAATGATGAAACAAGATTTTTGACCCTGAACTTGTATCAAAATGGCACTGTCATGGTCCAGGGATCAGAGTCTGCTCTCAAGGTCTTCATTGAAGATTTGGAATTAATAAAAAAGCTGGCATTGTCTGATGAAGTGGACAAGAATGCGAACATTGTTCCCTCCCCTGGAAAATCAGCCCAAAAGACGACAGTGACTTCAGCAACTGCGATCCCATCTCCAATGTCAAGAATGAAAGACAACTTTTCACTTCTGGAAGTAGAAGTAGTGGAGATGAAAGAATTAATACTATCCCACCTGAAAGACAACAACATGGAACAAGTGACAATCGACATAAAGAACTTAAAACAAGAAGTTGAATCTCTGCAGAGACACAGAGAAGAAATGTCAAAAGAACTTCAGAAAACTAAAGATGAACTGAGGGAAGTCAAATCAACATTAGGAAAACAACTAACAGACGTTAGAAAAGAAATGCAGGAGGAGTTATCGGCCTTGAAGTCAGTTCTTCGCACCAAAGATGAACTCATCACAGATCTGAAAGAAAGACTCAATTCTGTTTCCGCACCTAAAGAGTCTTCTGCCAAACCCTTGACTCGTCCAGAGATGCTCATGGAAAACCCTCAACCTGAACAGCAACCAGTGGAAGAAGAGCCTCACTGCTCGACTGATCCAGCGCCCCAGATCCACAGCTCCTCTGCACAGGACCCGGGAGAAACACATGCTCTTATCCTGACGGACTCTAATGGGAAATATGTCAATGAGAGACTTCTACTACCAAACATGAGAGCCAAGAAAATCTGGTGCCCAAACACTAGAAGTGCTTTTCAGATCCTGTCTGAGAGAAACCCACATGAAAACTACAAGCACATCGTAATCCACACAGGGACGAATGATTTAAGGGCCATGAAGGGCCGTGTGGCTCCTGTGATGAGAGAGGTGGCGATCAGAGCCACACAACGCTTCCCAGAGGCTAGAGTAACTCTGTCCACACTGCTGCCACGCACCGATGTGCCGATCCACGTGATCCACGGGAATAATGTGGACTCTCCAGAAGCTGCGCACTCATTCCCAATGTTCATCTCGCCCATCACAAAGACATACAGCCTCATCATATGTATGACCACGTACATCTCAATAAGCAAGGAGTGAAAGTCTTCGCCAGAGTGCTGAAAATCACAGCCCTTGGAAACACAGCAAGAAACAACAGAAACTCCGATAACAGGCGAAGCTCTCAGCCACCAAGAAGCCCTCGTCCTCCAGCAGAGCCCAGACCGGCCGCCGGACCTCCATCCCAACACAAGAGCTACGCAGCGGCCGCTCAACAACCACAGAACCCTGCAGCCGCTGAACTCAACCAGACACGACATCTGCTGAACGTCATCTGCTCCAGACTGAGGACATAACCTGCATCACACACACACACACATTACAGAAAAAACTATCCATGAAATCATTTAAAATCAGTTGTTGGAATATACAAGGTCTGCACTCTTCTACTTTTGGTAATAAGACTGCAGACCAAGACTACTCAGCAGTGTGAGAGATATGGACATCTGTATCTTTCAGGAGACGTGGTGTCGTAGTAATGAGACCTTGCATTGTCCAATAGGATACAAGGAAATTATGGTTCCCTCATCAAAAAATTCTAAATTAAATGTGGCCGAGACTCGGGTGGAATACTCATATGGCACAAAGACGATTTAAAACATTCGAATTAAAGTTGTTAAAAGTGGAAAATCATCTATTTGGCTTGAAGTGAAATCCGTCATATATCAGTCTAGTCTTTACCTCTGTGCAGTCTATATTCCCCCTCATGACTCTCCCTATTACGAAGAGCAAAGCTTCCCAACATTACAGACTGACATCTTACACTTTCAGTCCAGAGGAAACATCCTCATCTGCGGAGACTTAAACGCCAGAACAAATAACTAAAACTTCTCCACTTAAATCTGAAAAACTGTTTCCTCTGAAACATTAACTCAAGAGGAATCAATCCAACTCGGACCAATCAAAGAAAATATGAACAGCCCTACTATATTAAAAATGCTGGGATGAATTTATGTCCACTGATTTCAGTTTAGATGTTAATGGAATAAATTCAGCAACAAAAAACTTAAATTACATATTCAAAACATTGATGACTCTATCTAACATTAAACATCAAAGCAACATAAAACAAATACACAGAGAAAGAGAAAGGATGTCTGGTTTGATGATGAAGTGCCGGTCTCAGACAAGAACTCAGGAGACTTTCTAACAAAAAGCACAAAGATCCGTCCAGCCAGACATTACGGCTTTCTTACTCAGACTGTCTGCAAAAGTACAAACACTTCTGTGGAGCAAAGAGAAAAATATTTTAAAACCAAAATTGAAGAAATTGATGATTCAGTGGATCAAAACACTTTCTGGAACTTATATAAAAGAGTCAGCTAATTCTAGAGAGACCCACTGTATATAGGCTATTCATTTATTAGGATAAATTGTGTTTATCTATTTATTAATATTTACTACACTACATATGACATGATCTATAACATATATGTTTTGTTTGTTTGTTTTATTATTTATATATAATATGTTGATGCTTTGGCAACATTGTGTTACACAGTCATGCTAATAAAGCTAATTTGAATTGAAAAAAAATTTAAATTGAGAGAGAGAGAGAGAGAGAGAGAGAGAGAGAGAGAGGAGAGAGAGAGAGAGAGAGAGAGAGAGAGAGAGAGAGAGAGAGAGAGAGAGAGAGAGAGAGAGAGAGAGAGAGAGAGAGAGAGAGAGAGAGAGAGAGAGAGAGAGAGAGAGAGAGAGAGAGAGAGAGAGAGAGAGGAGAGAGAGAGAGAGAGAGAGAGAATTTTAAAAAAACTGTTTATTACAAAAAGTCAAAAATAAAAAACATTGTGTCATGAGTGTGAACAAAATCACACTAGATTAAAAAACACACTACAAGTGTGAAAAATTAAGTTCATCATTTACAACTGAGCATAATACTCCATTTACACACCAAATACTTTCAAACATTATTACATTTTCAGTTGCTTTGTAAAAGTGAAAATCTATTTGCAGTCTAGATTTAATCAGAGCTGCAAAAACCATTACAACATCTTGGTTTTGCCCATTTTCAACTTTGTTCTTTCTGCTCAAATAAATGGCCATTTTAGCTTGACCTAGAATGAAGTTCAGCAACTGGCAAACAGTTCTGCGTTTCTTGACATAACGAAAGCCAAAAATAAAAATCTTATCTGAAAATGTCTCATTGAAACAAAGAAAAAGTCTCTCCAATGTATTAAACAATTCCACCAATCTTGAACAATACATAAAAGCATGAAACACAGTTTCTCTTTCAAGACAAAATGGACAATTTTGACTCGTCTCTCGATTTAAAACAAAAATAAATGCATTCACAGCTATAATTCCATGTATAATTCGCCATTGCAGGTCCCCAATTCTTTTAGCTAACGGTGGCTTGTACAGTGCTCTCCACTCTGGTTTTACCTCATTACCCAAACCAAGTACAGTGCGCCAAGGAGTGTCAACCTTCTGTTTTAAACCTTTCTGATGAAAAATTTTAACACAAACATTGTAAAACACTTTACCACAATTCCCATGCAAAGACAGAGGTTCAATGTCATCTAAGAAATGACCAGTATTATCACCAAACTCTGGAGTTAACATAAGATTAGGAAAAGGGTCACTTTCATTTGCCCTAATTCTCCTCTCAAAGTATCCCTTTAACAACATCTTCTCCTCTGCTGTAAGTGAATAACAACATCTCTGCAACAACTGAGAGACAACACGTTTTGACCTAATATTTAAAACACTTGCTACATTTTCACAGTTTTGAAAATCAACGCCAGCTACATCTAGCAATTGCCCAAAAGTGAACAGGCGTGACTTTAAAAGAACTTCAGACATTGCATTACTGTTACATGTTAGGTCTACCCGTGTCCCATAAACCAGAGGCTCTTTTAAAAGCCAAAACACAGAGGTTGTTCTCACAACTTTCTGCACCTTAAATAAACCCCACACTTTGAACAGATTTTTGTAGAAAATTGACAGCTGTGAGGTATTCAATCTCTTGGGATCCATGAGAAACAGAGTTTTGTCCATATCCAATTCTCCAACAGTTCTTAAAATCGCAATAGCCACAGGTTTCCATCTCAAGTCTTTTTGGTCAGTCAGTAATTTTTGAAGAAATTGCATGCGAAAAGCTGCCGTTCTACTTTGTACATGAACTAGGCCTTGTCCTCCTTCTTCTCTTGGCAAATAAAGAACACCTTGTGGAACCCAATGCATTTTATCCCAGAAAAAATCCAATAACAAAGATTGAACTTTTGCAAGCAAATATAAAGGAGGGTCAACACATGCCAATCTATGCCATAAAAAAGAGGCCACCAAATTATTGATCACTAGTGTGCGCCCTCTGTATGACATTTGGGGTTTAAGCCACCTCCATTTATCCAAACGCCCTTTTACTTTGTCAACAATCCCCTCCCAGTTCTTTTGCACATAACAGTCATCTCCAAGAAAAATACCCAGATATTTAAGACAATCTTTTTTCCATGTTAAACCACCTGGCAAAATTGGTAAACCCTCCTCCCATTTTCCAACATGAAAAGCATCACTTTTTGACCAGTTAATTCTGGCTGAAGAAACAGTTTCAAAACTCTTAGACACTTCAACCAAAGTATCCACATCACACTGGCCACTAATCATCAATATCACATCGTCAGCATAAGCTGAAAGGCAAAAGGTATCATTACAATTTGGAATGGATATCCCTTTTAAAGTACTCCTAAATTTTTGTAATAAAGGCTCAATCGCAAAACTATAAAGAATACCTGACAAAGAACATCCTTGTCTCACCCCTCTTAGCACCTTAAAGGGAGAGCATAAGCCACCGTTAATTTTGAGCATACTTTCAATGTCCTTATACAGTACTTTTATTTTATCTATAAAATTTGAGCTAAAACCAAATGCATTCAGAGTCTTCCAAAGATAGGAATGCTCCACCCTATCAAAAGCTTTTTCTTGGTCAATAGAGATAAAAGCTGTATTTAGACCAAAGACCTTAGATGCATCTAAAATGTCTCTAATCAACGATATATTATCAAAAATTGACCTGCCAGGAACACAATAGGACTGGTCAGGATGGATAACTTCTTCCATGACCTTACCCAACCGGGTGGCCAGTACTTTAGAGAGCAGCTTGTACTCTGAGGCAAGTAACGACACTGGACGCCATGATCTTATGTCACTTAGATCTCCCTTTTTGGGCAGAAGGG